>MUZC01000086.1:0-12862 GCA_002072015.1 Radix auricularia
AGACATGATAGACATGGTAGACATGATAGACATGGTAGACATGATAGACTATATAGACATGATGATAGACATGGTAGACATGATAGACATGGTAGACATGATAGACATGATAGACATTATAGACATGATGATAGATATCGTAGACATGGTGAAATGTGTGTTATGTGGCTGTTGTCTAGGGTATTATTATTATTTTACACACACAAGGATATACTTCAGTGATCTCCGCAAATGATTAAGACCAAGAACCGTTGTATAATACAAATTATAAACTTTAATTTACAATATATATACAATGACAAATTGCTGGGTAGATAACGAAGTGCCCTTATATTAACTATTTAAAGCAAATAGTAAATAGGCTAGCTAGGTGTCATCATACGGCCTGCCTTATGCCGATGTCTCTTTAAAGGTTATACTTAAATTAAGTGTGTGTAGTCCCTGGTCACTGGGTCTTGCGGATGACACGGGTGGTCTAGCTGCGCCGTGCTGTATGACGTCAGCCCTCGAGGTCAGCCCGCCCCTTGCGCCGAGATGTTCTCCGGTGACTGTATCACGCCGCGACCTACTTCTGTCTCCAGGCGACGTGACGACAGCGCTCTCGGATTGGTGTCCCTCTCGTGTTGACAAACAATGAAGCGGTCAGCTGAGTTGGTAAACAATGTGTAGGATGCGATGTCGATCTGGTCGATCGTACACGCTGGAACTTCTATCCACGTGCTTGCAAATGACGTTCTTCGTCCTGTGGACGGCTTCGGTTCAACGGCGTAAAAACACCGATTAGCCGGATGGTTGAAGAGCACAGGGCTCTGTGACGATTGTGCTTATCGGCCTAATTCACGGAGATTCATGTGATTAGGTCCGATGTTAGCACTAGGAGATCTGCTAGTGTCCTTGGCTGACACGGACGCTAGTTGCTGTCGCGTAACAAGGGTAGCGCTCCTCTCTACAGCAATCATACACAAGAAGGGGGACGGTGGTCCGACAGCCTCAAGTGTGCAATACCTCTGGTCGTCTCCCGGGAATTCAGATGCATCTAAACTCGGGCGTACCAGGAACCAGTTAGACTGGTGGACTGCTGGCTTTTCCTTGATATAACACGGTGACTGATCTTGTCTGATGAATACCTCCGTGGTTGGGCAGTGGAAAAAGACTGAGTTGGTGTTTGTGCACGGCTTATATTTCGGATGGTCATGTGATTTCCATTATCCTTGATTGGTTGTGTCCAAAAATATGACCAATGGTATTAGGACTTCCTTTACTTAGCCCCGTAGCAGAAAGTATGCACGCATATCTGTCAAATTTTGAGACGGCTGGTTACCCCCCCCTCCTCTCGGGGTGGTTCAGTCGCTAGGGGTTACTGAGTCTAAAGAGTCCGCACAAATCTCGTCACAGTGTCCAGCACTACCTAGTCAACTGTATACATCGATGTGTCCAGCACTACTTAGTCAACTGTATACATCGATGTGTCCAGCACTACTTAGTCAACTGTATACATCGATGTGTCCAGCACTACTTAGTCAACTGTATATATCGATGTGTCCAGCACTACCTAGTCAACTGTATACATCGATGTGTCCAGCACTACTTAGTCAACTGTATACTTCGATGTGTCCAGCACTACCTAGTGAACTGTATACTTCGATGTGTCCAACACTACCTAGTGAACTGTATACTTCGATGTGTCCAGCACTACCTAGTCAACTGTATACTTCGATGTGTCCAGCACTACCTAGTCAACTGTATACTTCGATGTGTCCAGCACTACCTAGTGAACTGTATACTTCGATGTGTCCAGCACTACCTAGTGAACTGTATACATCGATGTGTCCAGCACTACCTAATCAACTGTAATTTAAAGACCTTCTGCCATTCTTGACTGAAAAACAAATGGCATCTGGTCTCCCTAATTTGTCAAAACTCTATAAAATTTACTTGACGCTTCCTGTTAGCAGTGCTACTACTACTGCTAGAAGAAGTATCAGTAGGTTGAACATCATCAAAAATTATTTGCGCTAAACAATGACAAACGAACGTCTGACTGGATTGGCAATACCGTCAGATGAACGTGATCTAACTAAAAACGTTGATTTTAAATCAACGATTAATCGTTTTGCTTCAAACGAAATTACGTAGATAACGATTTAAATAGGGCTAAGGGCTCTACATCTATTCACATTAACTAAGTTTCTTTCTTAGATCAATGAATATACTATTGAAATAATTGTAGGTTACTATGATAAAAACGTATCTGTTTATATTCTTGATTTGTTGGAATTGTTTTAATTGATTTAGAAAATTTAATATATATTTGTAGGCTAATAATTAGTATTTACGCATTGCTCCGATAGTAGTAAGATTTGGTGGCGCCCCCTGAAAGTCTCCCCCCGCCCACCCACGCAGACAAATCTAATTCCGCAAATGGCAATAATTTTTTAGGTTTCCGTTCAACGTCACTTTTAACCGCTTAGAAACGCTAACTTTCTTTCCAAACTCTCGTACATTTTGCTTCAACTGTTTTTAACACGTGAGAAATGATCCCACATGCAATTACAGTCAGAAATAAACGGCTAAATGGAGGGAACAAATGGGAGTGAGATTGCCGTAAGACGTATAGATAAGTAGAGGGATAAAATGGAAACAGTGTATGTAGGAGCCTGACAACATGTCTTATAAAGGGAGATAGTACAAGGGCAAAAAATCGTCAAATGTTATTTGATAAAATGTACATTCACCCACACAGTTCTCTTTCCCTTCCCTAGTTCGTCAACTCGCTTCTGATATATAAAATGTACATTCACGACACAGTTCTCTTTCCCTTCCCTAGTTCGTCAACTCACTTCTGATATATAAAATGTACATTCACGACACAGTTCTCTTTCCCTTCCCTAGTTCGTCAACGCGCGCAGTTTTCTACGCACTCCTGATTTATAAAATATTATTGTCACAACTTTTATAACATTGAAATTTATACCGCTTAAATTTTTGGAAATCAAAATTTTATTGGACGTAAAAAACTATTTAATATGACACAGTTGGTGTGTTTTAAAGAACCGCAACTGGATTTTAAAAAAACTGACGAAAATCTATTCCATTTAAATTATTTAGAACAAAATTCAAGCGTTCGCGTTATCTTATTTAAGCAACCATGATGTATCACAAAGCAATATTTAGCACTAGATACGACCCACGGCGTAGCATACGCCGCAGACTTGCTCATAGATAATTAAAAGAATGGATTGGGGGGGGCGGACACAAACAGCATACCGAAGAAATGAAAACATTGCTATTGAATGTCAATGAAGTAATTAACAAATCAAACAAAACCTTAGGCTTTATAATGAATTTTTTTTTTACATATGTAATAAGAATATGAAATTAAATGCTTCCTCACTTTTGTGAGACCTATACTAGAACATGAGTCTATTCTGTATTGGACCCATCCACAAAAGAAAACATTGATAAGCTAAATTAAATTCAAAAGAGAGCTGCCAGATACATAACTGAAGAATATTCAAAACTGACCAGAACAATGCCGCTAGTTAAATCATTAAAGCAGTGTTTACGAACATTTTTTGGGGGGCCGCGTGTCTCACGTGCAACCCAAACCCACTTATTTATAGCAAAACGCCAGCACTCCAACGAGAACCGCGAATGGGTGTTAGGCTTAGCTGGTTTAATGAAGGAAAACCATCACTCTATTGACAGTTACGACTTTAAAGAAGAATTCAAGACTAGACACGAACGTAGGACGCAATAATCTTCTGGACAGAAGTAGCGTAAGTATAAGATATATACGACATGAATCTTTGACAACGTTTAACTCATGTTATTTGATTTCACATGTACAAACCTGATCCCAACTGAGACAACATTCCCAGTGATGTTAACATAACAATGAACATTTTGAAAATGTGGACTTTTGAAGTAAACTAGAAACCACAAAGTCGCATTCAAAGGTATCAACTCCCAACGATTAACCAGCAAGTATGAGACTACAGATTGGAATGTCATTGGGAAACAGCATCATGTGCTCTCCACAACGGTATGTTAATTGCCTTTCCAGGTCAATAGTGTACCATACTCTCTAATCACTTATTGTTTGACACAGCATGGATCATGGTTAATAATTCCATTTAGGTTCAAACTGGCAGCGGTTTTTAATTTTTAGTTCAACTGACCTTCTATTTTGTCCAAGTAATATCGGGAGCAGTGGCGTCGCTAGGGGCGTGCGGTGGGTGCGGGCCGCCCTGGTGACACCATCAGGGGGTGACACCAGACAGTAAAATTATATATATTCACGCTATTTGGCACTGGAAAACTCGGAGGAATTCTATGGGTTAAATCATGACGGGGTGACACCAGGAGCTACCGCCCCGGGTGACACCATGAGCTACCGCCCCGGAAGACACCAACCCTAGTGATGCCTCTGATCGGGAGCTTAAGGATTTAGCCCAAACAAATTTGTCTTTACCGATTTTCCATGAGTATACGCACACATATAATATTTATTGATCTTTAAGACTTTTTCTTGATAGAAATTTAAATAAGAAACGGGGCTACACATCGTGGGAAATAAGGGCCAACCAATTCCAGAACTAAATGATCCTGATTGGCTGGAAGATTTCGAATTTCTGTTAACTTGCCATGACTATCTAAAATATTCTTAACACAAATCTTCAAGGGCAAACAGCATGGCTAATCCCCTTATACCCAAATATCAATGCATGTGGGGACAAGCTGCACAATTTTCAAAGGCCACTATCTCAATTGCAGCCTACAAAGACACATTTCGCCCCAAAGCAGGAAATCATGACAAGTTTTCCGAAAAAAGAAATATTGCAATGAGCTAATGCAGAAGTCAGTTTTAGACGTCATATCCGTGTTTGATAAATGTTATAGACGCTTTACGACTTAGCAACTATTGAAGAGGAAATCTTTTTTAGCGCATTTTCGAGATGTCGAAATCGCTATTGCACCCGTTTTGTCCGTCCGTCCGTCCGTCCGTCTGTCATCACCCTTGATCACAGCATCCATAAGTCCTAGACCCATGATGTATATATGTTTTTTGTATGTCCTGACCTGCCATTTGTGCATCAACACTCAGTTACTCGATCCGTTTAAAAACCCCGTTAAAACTACCAAAAAATATTTCGAATCGAGAGGTAACACTAGCGCAGGGAACGGCCGCCATTGCCGGAAGTCGATGCACAATTCCTCAAGCATTGAAGAGTGGTGCGAAAGGGTGCAAAATAATTAGTTGGTTTTTTTTAGTTGACGTCATTAGAATATGTGTAAAAGTTTAGAGAGTTTTACGTCATCATTTGTGGTGACTTGTAGTTGGATTAAAGAGAAAATTTTTTTTTTTTAAATGTAAAGAAATTACTTTTAAATAAAAAAAATGTCAGGTATATTCATTACACAAGAAAATTCATAAAAATATGTGTAAAATCTAAACACAATTACTGATAACTACATAATTCTGATATCTAACATAAGCACTGATACATAATACGAAAATGCGCTAACACGTCCTGAATTCCAATAGGTACAAGGCTTAACATGATTTTTTTTTCTTTACCTTTGACTGTGGACCCCGATGATGCTACAGGCCATCTGCAATATGAACTCGTGGAATTTCAAAGTGATGCACAGGGGCGTAGCTAAGAATTTGTAAAGTTTATGGGGGCCCGGGTGGGGGCTTAACCTCCTTAGGGGCACCACATACAAGGCGGTGTCGTATTATTTAATGTTAAAAAATCTGACACTAATTTGGGGGGCCCTCCTCAAGAGTTAGCCCGGGGGGGGGACATTCGAAATCGTACCCCTTCCCACTCCCATAGCTACGCCACTGGTGATGCAGACAACAACAGACTTTCTCATTACCTTTTTCACCGTCAGCTGGAGTACGGCAGATTCCGAGAAATCAGAAGTAATTGCTAAGAAAATGCTCAGCTTGTTGGGCTCAACATATGTGAGCAGCAACCATAGGAATCAATGTTGTAGCATTGCGCCTGAACTCTTATATTTACTACAGTCAAGATTTCAGTTTAACCTTTCACATTAAAATTTTGCGATGAAAAGAATCTTTACGTATGTCATTTTTTTATTATCTTAATCCGCCCCCCCCCCCCGCATATATGTACTTCCTGTACTATATGGCCCACCATGCAACAAGTTAGGAAGCCCATGATCTAGTGTAAGGCATCACTCTGATATCGTAACACGCGTGAAGCCATGTAAAACATCATTAAATAAATTGTAGGCAATCAAATATTTAGGTGGAACTTTGATTCCAAGTTAAGTATTTTGATGTGACGTCACACTACTAAAACACCCCCTCCCCCTCGTCACACATCGTCTAAAATTGTGACACCCTCCCTCCCACCAGGAGCGTGATGTCATTTAAGGACGACCCCTAATGCAATCATCAGCAAATAACTTAACTTTTGTTCCTGATGAGAGGCTGTTGGGTAAATCCCTAGGCGTCACTAGGGTCGGTGTCACCCGGGGTGGAGGCTCATGGTGTCACCCCCTCATGAATTAACCCATTCATCGCCTCCGAGTTTTGAAGTGCAAAATAACGGGAAAATATAGAATTTTACATTTTGGTGTCATACCTTAATGATGTCACCCGGGGCGGCCCGCCCCCAACCGCACCCCTAGTAACGCCACTAGGTAAATCATTCATATAAAGTATCATGTCCTGTGTTTCCCATTCAGAATAAAATTAGTCTAGTAAACAAACATGTCGGTTGAGTGTGTTTTAACAAAGTGCCATTGACCTGTCGTCTGATGGTCACAGAATTCAAATACAGGTATTAATTGGCCTTGCTTAAAAGCACGTTACGCTCCGAGAAGGGGGAGGTGGTTAAGTGACCGTTTGTGGCATGGGGAGGGGGTCAAGCAGTGTTTGGCGTCAACTGTGTTCTGGACTAAATTTTAATTAGGTGTTAATAAGAATTTTTTCCAAAGTGTGAAGTACTACAGGGGCGCCGGGGAGGGGCGGGTCCGAGATTTGTGAAAGGAAGAGGACGGGTAAAAAGGAAACAAAAATTAATAACGTGACGTACTTTTATGGGCGCACCCTCAGAACATTTTTAATAAAATTTTAATATAACTATAATAATTAAATTTGTATTCAACTCGGGAACCTGCATAAAAGGCGAAAGGTGCAGTCTAAGTTTATTTTTATGCATCCCGCAAACACCGGTAACTGTGATTATGCGCTTTTTAAATGTACAAACTTGATTAAAATAAGTTTCAATCTCTAACGACTTGCTAACAATAAATTATTCGTTTTATTGTGGGTGTTGGTGTTGGGCGAATATAAGAGATCACTAATTAATGTTATTTATATGAAGGTAATTCAAACTCCAATAATTATATTAATTATAAGGGTATCTAATTAAAACTAGCAGACATTTTGTTATTAATTGCACTCATTTTTTTTCATTCTTATATAATCTTTATCTAAGAAAAGTGATAAAATCTAAAAGTTTAATTATCATTTAAGATTCTAAGACTACTAAGTAGGAACTAACAATAAAGTATAACAGTATAAATAAAGGTAGTGATTACTTGCTCGTCACGACCTAATATGCGGTTGTATACGCACTCGTCCACTTCCGGTTATTGTAATTCTTTGAAAAAAAAAAAATTTTAACTTTAAAAAATTCATTGTTGTTTGTGGCTGTATGGTCGTATTGATAGTGAGATAATATGCTACATCGGAGATCAGGGGTTCGATTCATTTCTGATGCCTTTTTTTTAATAAAAAAAAAATAAACAACACTACATGAATTCATAATGAATCAGTTTTTTTTAATGGTTTGTTTTGATATTTTAGGTTTAGGGATATACTTTAGGGTTTCGTTAAGTGATATTTTTTAGGGTTTGGGTTAGGCTTAGTGATAGTTTTTAGGGTTTGGGTTAGGTTTAGCACTTTATTTTCTATTTGAAAATAAATATGTTTCAAATCACTTTTTTGTCATTTAAGTATTTATTTAGTGCATGTCTACATTGTAATATTGTAACACGCGTAAAGCTATGTAAAAGACACTAAATTAATTGTAAGCCATTAATTCTCAAACTTTTTCGTATGAGACGACCGGCAAGATTTTTTCCATTTCACCGGGTACCATTGCATTCTTTTCCCGTTTTGACATTATTTTCTCTGTACTGATTTGATAGCATAATGAGCCCCTACACAGCTTAAAGCCCTATCAGATTAAGTATGAATTCGGCTTGTTTTATTTATTACATTTTTTAAAAAAATGTTTAGTTGCCAAGGCATAGCAAGACAGCTAACGAACAATGCAGCGGTAATGTCAAAAACCATTGATGTGATTAACTTTCGCGATTAAACTCGCGAATGTGACTATTGAAATTACAAGGATCATTTCATTGTTGATAGACCTAGATTAAATAGATACAAGACAATTCTTCTAATGACAGTTTCCCTGCTAAGTATATGCACATCAAAGGCATTTGATCTAAAATTATCACATTGATATCACATCTCATGTTTTCTAAAAATTTATTAGGTATTCGCTGGAAAAGGAAAATGGCCAATACTGTACGAACCCCACATTTGTGCAGGAAAGTAGGGTGTCATCTTGTGCGTCGCAGAATATAGTAATTCTTGCTAGTTGACGACTGAAAAAATACTATGCTCACAAATTTGTTTGTTTTGGTTTTTTTTTTTGGTTTGTTTTTTTCAATTATTTTTTCTTCAGGATTTCACGTACGCCACACAACAGTTGTAAATATAATGTCACCAGTGGACGAGGCGTGCTTAAATTGTTGCATTCTCTTGTGGTATTTATAAACTAATGAAAAATACATGGCTATCGGTATGTTAAACCAAGGGGTCAGCGATAAATTATCTCATTTGGGGTAAAAATGGAACTCTTGGGGTTATTGCTGAATCATTGTGGGCATAGAAAATTTCCTAGAATCCGCAAAAACAAAAAGTAATTTAAAAATAATATATTTAAAATGTTTTTTTTTTAATTCCTCAAATGACTGACTGGCATCCCGTAAGAAAGAGGTCAACGAAAAGGGGTAAATTACCTCACCTGAGGTCAAAAGGGAATTCCTGGGGGTAATTCAGACTCATTTGGGACATATAACATCCACTCCACTCCACCAGATATGTTCAAATACGTCATGTGCACGTGTACCCTTGGAACATATGCCCACTATTGAACCGGTTCCTTCCAGAAAATGCATTTGTTAAAATTTGTCATCTATGTAGATTTCTTATTTACGTACTATACGAAGACACCTAAATCCAACCTACTTTCATTTATATTGACACGATTGATAGTAATCCAAATGACTTGACTGTATCAAGTATCCTTTCTGTCGTATTTAAAATTAATGCCTTAAAAACTGAGTTCAGAAGAAAGTTATTTTGTGCTCCTCTCGAATTGCGATGTCGAGAATTTGATGCATTCAAAAAAGTTAATGCCTACTTTTGACTAATTTTAAATGGACACATATTTATTATTATATTTAGAATGGCCAGAGGCGTTTAACCAAAACCAATCGAAAAATTATATCAAACTTAAATGGTTTATAATTGTTATAAATAGATTCCCCTCCCCCACCCACCATGAAAATGGATATTCCGTGTCATTTTGACTTTAATATCTACAAATTATCATAATCAAATCTTTTTTAGACACTTGTCCTGTTTGTAAAAGTCACCAGTTGCTGTTGGGGGGGGGGGGGGTAACTAACCAAAGGAAAAAAAAAGTTCGCAGACTCCTGCCGCGAGTGAACCAAACGAAGCTGAAGCTACATCTCAAACGCTTTGATGTCAACATAAAACGACGCAGGGTAACCATTTCGTATGTTCTCTTGTGGGTTCTTAAACTTAAGAATTATAATTATATTTAATTTTCATGTCTTGATAACTTACGCTAACCGGCGTTTGATGGCCTATCGACCGGCACTTTGAGAAGCACTGATTAAAAGAAAATCATTAAATACATTTTACGCGAGCAAGCATTTCAGTGGAAGTTTTATTTAAAGTTACCCTTTCGATGTGACGTCACATTTCTTCAACCCCCCTCCCTACCCCACGTCACGCATCGTCACAATAGTGAGACCCCCCTCCCCCTGGGTGCGTGACGTCATTTATGGACGGCCCCTTTGGCAATAATGATCAAATAGATACAATATTACTAGACTTCTCAAAAGCATTTGAAGAAGTTCCCCACCTCAGTTTACTTTAAAAAACTTAAATACTTTGGAATCTCAGGTCCCTTACATCACTGGATCCAAGACTTCCTATTGGGTAGGGAGCAAACTGTAATAATTAATGGATCTTAATCTACACCAATAAAGGTTTAACTCAGGTGTTTCACAAGGAACTGAGCTAGGTCCATTACTATTTGTAATTTATACAAATGAGTAGCCCAACGACATCTCAATAGGAACAAAAGTTAGATAATTTGCTGGTGATTGTATAATCTATAGAACAATCAAGTCAGAACAAGATAGCAAAATTTTACATAAAGACTTAGTTGAATTAATAAAATGGGAAACTAACTGGAGTATGTTTTTCCACCCAACCCCCATTTTTTGCACTATCTATGATCCAGTCAGTGGAATATGCCACACCGGGGGACGTATCTAATAGTATCTAATATATATTCCGATATATATATATATATATATATATATATAAACTATATTAAATGACCTCAATAATTTAATAGTATTTATTGTGTTGATAAAAAAAAAGTATTATCTGAGCTACGCGTGTGTAAGTAGTTCCCCATCCCTGATTTTGGTCTTGAAAGTTTGGGGGGAAAAAAACGTTTTCTGAATATATTCGGGGTTTTTGGATTGTGATCGTGAAGTTCCTACTTACGTTTGCCTGATTATGTTCGGTATCATGCTGCAATCTGAATCACAAGCTGCGCCTCTTTGTAACAGTAACAACGCAGCAACGGCAACAATGATTCCTAACATGATATCAAAATTTGAAAAGGTATCTAACATTATGAATTAAAGATGGAGGATATTTAAGAAGAAAAAAACGTAATTCTCTCCAGAAAATACGTGAAAGTAGGCCTACAGTAAAACTGATAAGGAAAAAACACACAACCCTTTAGCTGGATTGTCACGGAACATTCCTTTTACAAATTAATTGTTTTATCATTTATGGGTTCATGGCTTGTGGTGGAGTTGCGAGGCGGCATTAATACTTTTGATCCCCCCCCCCAACACACCGGGGTCAGTGGCCTATTTTGATTGGTTGGCAGAAACCCATAAAGCTATTGGATAAAAGGTGATCGACGGGTGAGCAACCAATCAGACGTCGAATCGTGGCCCCCATCAAGTTATGACGGTAACTCTAATTCTTTCGTGTTCACATCAAGTGCTAATTGAAGGAGAGTGATAAAAACTGGTTTTAGGAAATTGAATTTAAGAAAAATAAAGAAGTAGTTAGAAAACAAATAAACATGACGAGCGCTTCGCTGGAGAGCTGCTTCGATAAGGTCCAGACTTCTACCATTCAACTCGGATTTAGACATTTAGTTCAACTTTAAGAATTCTACTGAGGCATCGTTTACATTTTAAAGTTCTCTACTGAACAATATGTTTCTTTTTAGTATTACACTCAACCATTGGTTTTGTGGGACGCGGTTGTCGACTGGCGCTCGACTGGCGTACCGATGGTCGCGAGTTCGAATCCACGCGAAGGCGAGGATTTGTTGCCGGGGCCTGAGGAGTCCCCGAGTCACCCAGCTCTGAATGGGTACCTAAATAGACAACAGTTAGGCGGCTGGGTAATGCGTGGAACCCCTATAGCCGTGGCCTGTGACCGCTGCATCACATGCCAACAGATCATCTCTCATGGTCTGTGGTCGCAATTATATTCTGCATAGGAGGAGAGTCTGTATATCTAAGAGGATAGTATATGAATATTCAACTGAACCATGGGTTTTAAAAAACAAGTTTAAGTAGACCAAGCTAAACACAATACACAAATACATTGAAGTTTAGTACTTTACTAATGACATTAAAAATGTCCCTGTCGGAGATGCCGCGTCAAATCCGCTCATTGAAGCGTGAAGGGATAGCAGGTATTAAGAGACAATTTTTGCGTCAAACTTTTTCAAATCTCTTAAATTTACTGCATCGACAGAATCAGACTTCTTTCAATTTTTCCTCTAAGCTGTTCATCTCTCTGCAGACACCGCGTAGCAGTTTAAAATCACCACGCAGCGAATTTTGATAAGGATGATATGTTTGTGTTGTGGGGTGTAACATATTTGTTTAACTAGATTGTGCCAGGCGCCGTGGCGCCTGCGGCGCCCCCTTTTTTTGGGCGCCTACGGCGCCAACCTTTTTTTTAAAGACCAACTAACTTGTCCTTTTTTGATAAATACGAATTATTAAACTTTATGAAATGTACGCAAAGTATTTATTTAATAATAATAATAGGGGTTGTATTTTGCGCACCGATGCACACCAAACAATGACGTCATCATATTAAATATTTTTACAGCGCTCATCAACACACGATTTTTCAACTAAACTAACTGCTGTAGACTGTCGTACATCGCTCCTCAGCGTTTCAACTAAACTAACTGCTGTAGACTGTCGTACATCGCTTGAGCGTTACGTTACAAACAAACATACAGAACCACACCACTGGGCGTTTATATATATTATGGTTCTCGATTAGTTTGCAAATCAATGTATTTTAATTATTTTTATGTTTGCACATAAGCCGTTGAGGATAACAGGGAACATTGAAGGGAACATTGAAAGGAACATTGAAGGGAACATTGGAGGGAAAATTGGGTATTTTCATTTTTTTTCGGGGGGGGGGGGGGGG
>MUZC01000086.1:25033-38531 GCA_002072015.1 Radix auricularia
GGGGGGGGGTCAAAGTTTTGTGACGTACTTTTGGAGGGGGGGTCTACGATTTTGTGACGACGCGTGACGTAGGGGGGGGTAAATAATCGGCCAAAATCGCGTGACGTCATTTATGGACGGCCCCTAATGATTACTGCATGTCAGTGTCAGACACAGGTTACCTTAATCCGGTTTTACAATTTCAATAAAACTATTTATCATTGTATTTATTAGTATCGTATAGAGTATAGAAAGTATAGTGCTTGGGCTGCACATTTTTATATAATGCATTTTATTGAAAAGATATATTTTTACACAAATTATCTATTTTGTTACTTTTAAAAATTTATTTATCGTATGGGAGACGTAACTTAATTTATTTATCACCAAATTTAGAGAAGTCAGAATCTTATTTTTAATAGACTCGTTTAATCTTTGTGCAATTTGTTAATTTTTTGTTCACCAAGAAGGAAGTTGAGTGATGCGCATGTCCAATTTTCCAAACCTCAACAGAACCCTAAACATTTTAGGTTCCCATTTCCCAGAACACCATAGACATTATTTTCTAAGGACGTCTTGGATAATTCTTTTGATACTATTGAAATTGTAAGTTTTATTTGTACAATTTGAACTTAGTAATGTAATATATAAATTTAGTTAAATGTGAAAGGTTTCTCGAAGTACGAATAATGGTTTTGAATGAAACCTTTTGTTTATTTTATAATAAATACGCCAACCCAGTCCCAAGGCCCAAGCCTAAGGCAGGCTTAGTCTTAGTTTGCCAAGCCTAGTACTCAAACTGTTATAAAAATAATTTATAATAATACTCTATAAGTCAAGTCAAGAAAATATTGATAAGTTAGAACAAATACAAAAAAGAGCTGCCAGATTCATTACTGGAGAATATTCAAAACTGACAAGAGTAACACCATTAGTTAAATCATTAAACCTTGAAACACTAGGACTAGAGGATAGAAGAACCAAGAGTAAATTAGTAATTATACATAAGGCAATAAATTCTAATTTAGAAATACAACACAAAGATAACCTAATACAACCCTCAAATAGACATAAAGATAAAAACACCTTTCTTATTCCATATGCAAGAACAAACACATACAAGTTTTCTTTCTTTCCGTCCGGTATTCGGGCGTGGAATGGGTTGCCTGAAGAAACCAGGAAAGCCACCACTTTATCATCTTTTAAAACTCTAGTAAGAATACAGGACTAAACACAAACCATAGAAATACGTAGGACGCAATAATCTTCTGTACAGAAGGAGCGTCTGTAACATATAAGATAAGAAGATAACTATAGTATAGTAGACTCTATAGTCTCTAGACTTTACTGTACTTAGACTATTACTATTATAAGTGCACTCCCACCTCCAACACAACAATCATCTATAAAAATAGACAAACTGACAAACAGAAAACAAACTTAACTTATTTTCTTTCAATTTCAAAGTATCATAATTAATAATGTCTAATGTCATTAGTAGCAACATTTTATTTATTATTTGAATCCAGATGTCCCCTCAATTTCAATTGGTATTTCTTTACTAAAGTAGACTCTACTATTATTACTTTATTTGTAACTTTACTCTAACTGTAACCGTATGCCTACTATCACTGTCACTATCCTATGCCAATTTAAAAATAAAATATTTAAATTTAGCTAGGCTTTTTTTAGTGTGTAGCCCATAATTTGACTAGATTTAGATTACTTGTACTTATTATCTTATTCTTATAGTTTATAGTTATAGTTTATAGACTATATGGTCTATATGCTGCCTACACCTTCTAGGACTAGGCCTGGGATTTAATTATTTTACTTTGTTTATTGTTGAGTCTGAGTAAACAAACCAGAAAAAGTGCCATGGCCATGGCATTAATATATGGTAAGTGAGAGTGAATTCATTGAGACGACCTTTGACTTTGAGCTTAGACTTGAGATTGAGGGACTCTAGAGAAAAAATTGTAAACAAAATGTTAAAAAACATTGCAGACATTTCTTCGATTGCTGTAGATTCTACATTCTCGGCTGAACACACAGACCATTCCAGTCTGTTTCCAAGTGACGCAGTGTTCATAGTTTCACAGGCAGTGACCACAGCTAAGAGGGGATTGTGGCACAATGCCCAGTCACCTTTGTTTCCCTAGTAATTAGTGTCAGACACCCATTCGGAGCTGAGTGGATTAATAAAAAATAATATCATTATTTTTTTTATTTTTTTTTCAAAAGTCGTCCGAACAAAGAAGTAAACCGTAATGATTAATATTCAGTTTTTAATTTTTATGTATGAAAACAGCATATTATCAAAGTGTGTTAAGTCAGTTTGTTTTTGAGGACCGATTAACTGTTTTAAAAAAAATACAGCTTTACTTTCTCATACGTAATTTTCATTTCAGTTTTTGAGAACAAACGAGAATGTATCAAATTTTTGCCTCATGCCATCTGATGGTGGCATATAAACGCATATGCCTTTACCCCCGCTCATGTTCAGCTATCATACTCTGTGCTCCTTTTTCAACATGCATGAAATCTATTTCAGATAACATCAAATTGTTTATCAATATGGTAATTTTAAGTCAAATGCCTTAAACGTGCTCATACTTAGCAGGACAACTGTAGATACATGGATGAAATCGTCTGGAAGCCCATCTCTTCTCTCGTAATATAAATAATAACAGTCACGGCCTTGACTGTTGTTCACATTTTGACTTCACCCATCCTCTCCCCACACCCCTAATGGTTATTCAAAATCACAAAATTATTTTTTGTCTTTTCAAACCCTGTGCGTCCTATTGTGGATCTTACTTGTCTGCATCAGCATATCACATACTAAGCACAATTCTATTACTATTAGTTGACTATGTGCTGACCGTAATTTTGTTTGTACTGTCTCGCCAGTTATGTACACTAGCACTACCAGTAACTTGACAATGCCCTGCATTCAGTGCACAAAATTATATTGAAACTAGTAAGGACTCGTTGATAAGTTGACTCTGTATTTTAAAATGAAGTTTACTGCTAAAATTTCTCAACTTACACATGAATATACATTATTGTTTTTTTTATCTTTAAGTTTTCAACATCACTTTTTTTTTTTTTGCAGATAAAAATGTGGTCCGAGGTCGATTAGCCTTACATTTCAAGTCAAGGCCAACAAAACAGTCTCTGTTTATCAACTTGAGCATACATTAAAAGGTTAGTTGTATTTTTTTTTCTTTTGAACCACTTAATTTAATGAGAGGCTTAATTTTTCAAATTTTTTTAAAATGACGTTATGACAAAATATACCACAAATATTCTGTCTCACATATTTTTATTAATTTTTGTGTGTATTAAAACATACATCCTTAAACAGTGGTTCTGGTCGGGATCGACTTGACCACACCTCCATCCCTATCACCATTTGTATCCAGAAGCTGTCTCTTGTAATGGAGGTCTCCTCCAGTACTGTGACTTCCACCCCACAAGAGACCATTGACCACATGCTGCCACATACAGCTACGACCATTTCTTTGAGCAGTAGGCCTGATGTTTCTACATCCAGTGGAGAAAGTAAAGTTTTATTATAACTTTTGAAATTTTTTTTTAGATATAGTACCAAAGTACTTGACATTTTGCTTGCTATCAATTTTCAAATATATTGTTTGTTTAAAAAGAATTATTTATATTTCTTATAGACATGCTTGTTTATTCCTTATAATATGAATTACCCTTTTAGTGATATTGATCAAGTAGCACATTTGTTTATTTTTCAACTTAAGATGGTGACCTTTTCCATTTAGCTGATGGCCTAAATAATATAGTGACCACAGAGACTGGAGTTGGCCCAAATGAGCAAGGTTAGTCAAGTTCAGTGATATTTATAAACTGGTAAGATTGTTGCTTAACTCTTAATGTACCAAAGCACGGTAATCAGCGGTTTACCGTTTTGTACCAAAGAGCGGTAATGCGCGACTCGATAGAACTCTCTTTAGAAACGAAATTACAGAAAATAAAAACTATTCAGTGCGGGATGAACGATGTTTTCGACTTCCGGCAATGGCGGCTGTTTACATCGCTAGTGTTATCGCTCGATTTGCGATGTTTTTTGAAAGTTTTTACGGGTTTTTTTCGAAGATGCGATTTTGCTATACTTTATTACTAAAATAATAGTACTAAACTACAGGTAAAAATAGTTTTAAACTCAAAACGGTCTCTCGGATACATAAAATAACCATTCTTATTCTAAAAGATAACGTCAGTATGACCATAATAATAAAAATGGATTTTACGCAATTTTTTTAATTTCATAACCGGTTGATCGCAATTCTGGAAAATTCTTACGGTACTGAGGCGGAAGTTTTCCGAAAACCTAATGGCACATTAAGAGTTAACCCTTTGCCAGGCAGATATTTTCCCCATTTTCTTTCTTTGTACTAACAGGAATTTTTAGTTAGAAAATAAATTCATATATATTTTGCGTCCGTGAACACATTAAGTGAAATAAATAGCAAAATAAACAGAATTGAATCCAAATTAGTATATTTTACTTAAAGCATCTAAATTTTATAAAAGAATGGAAACGTGTATTTCAATTGTAAAAATTTATGTTTGTGATTTTTCCGTCCTATTTGCTATAAACACTAATACTAATAAATAAATTCTCCGTTAGACATGTGACCTCATTTTTCCCCTCAAATGGCTCTGGTCCCCCAAAAGAAGTAATACTTAAATGAATTTTATTTCATTTAAATAGAAGGGATACCTTGGTTTTAATTTAAAAATGAGATCTTGGCACATGTAAAACTAGTAAAAGGCTCACATTTTGTTTTTCATACTTCAGTTCGTTATGGACCAGCATTGCCTCCAAACTTCTACACTACAGAGACAATCACCTACTCTAAGGATGTACAAGGTAGACTTGTTTCTTGTGCATGGTTCTGATGACGTACATTGTTAAGAGTTTTAAGTAGAATGAAAACAATAATTGCAAAATGATTTGCCAAGCAAGAATTTATTACTTTTTTTTCTTTCTTGTTTTGCGTATGCTAGAACTTGTTTTGATAGACTAAGTAATACACTATCTATTTGAATAGATTCTAAGGCAGTGCCCGGTTCCTGTGGCTTGTACAACCTGGGGAACACTTGCTTCATGAACGCCGGCATCCAGAGCCTGATGAGCTGCTCCGCTCTGGTCAAATACTTCTGTGATAACTACACCCTGACCGAAAGCAACCGGCACACCTTGACCGCCCAGTTCTACATACTGCTCTGCAAGATGTGGAGCGGCAAGTTCTCTGTGGTGCATCCAAGAAAGTTCAAAGAGTTTTTAGGATTTTATCACTCTCAGTTTGAGGATTACAGGCAGGTCAGTGGTCCTCAAAAGATTTTGTGAGTCGTGTTATTTATTCATGGCCGCAGATGGCACCAGAATATTTAGCGCTAACTCCCACGTTTCATATTATGAAGTCTGTGAACCCTGGAGGTATGTCTTTTGGGAGGACACTGCCAAGGTGACATCCCTGGCTGGCCATTGGTAACCAGCGCTGTTTTCCTGGTAAAAATTCCTCCCACAAAAGTATTGTTGGAGACCCTCTAGCTTCCCTTGAGGAAGTATACAGTTGTTGCCTAAAAGCAGTGAGCTGTTCCATTACCTTCTGCTGAAGCTTTGGCAAGTTTCAAAGTAAAATCTATACACAAAACAGTGTGATTAAAAAATGTAAATGCTTGGGTAGTGAGAAGTTCGGCCAATAAAATTTTTTTAAAAAATTAAGCAGTGAATGGGGGATCTCATACTACTTGATATATTGTGATTTCCTTAATTGGAATGGAATTTTTTCACAAGTTAAAATAAAGCATTAATTAGCTATTTAGGACAAGGGATAATTTTGTAGCTGTTGGTTACAATAATTTCCTTGCTCTTTCCTCAGCATGATTGTCAGGAGTTTCTGGCCTTGCTTTTAGACACATTACACGAGCAGCTCAATAACGCTACATCTTCAAACAAACGCTCTTACTCAACATCCCCGCTGCCATTGACATCTTCGTCCTCATCTTCTCCACCACCGTCTTTCCCGGGGACTTGCTGCTCAGCAGCAATCACCACCACCTCAGGTAAAGAATCTCCGCTATCATCAGTCGAGGCTCCGATCAGAGTTGATAATATAGAAAAGAGTGCAGACCTTGTTGCCACGACCGATCTTAACAACAAAGATTCCAATATTGCTGTGATAAAGCAGGACCTGAGGGCCGTTGAACTTTCAGACCTGCGTATCCCTCCGAAATTCCTCGAGGTTGCTCAACCATCTCCGGGCGGCGAAATAGGGCAGAGCCCTGGCTATCCCAGTGAAGGGAGCCCAACAAGTGAGGCCTCAGTCTTAGACTCTATAGTCACAAGTCCATCTAGTCATGGGGATGTTGCCAGTCAAAAATCCCCTGATCACGAGGAGGAGGATGAGATGATATCCAGTTCTTTCCCTGCCCTTCGACGCTACACCAGCCGCTCCAACCTGGATGATGTGTCCTCTTCAGACTCTGGCATCATCATCATCAAGCCATCCCTTAAAAGGGTATCCAGTGGCAATTCTGTCACCACATGTGGCGCTTTCTTCCACTCTGAGGACAGCAATCACTCCACGGTCTCCGCCCACAGCACTGACTCTGAACAAAGCAGCGCTTTCAAGAGGCTGAAAATCGACACAGTGGAGCTGAACCGCAACACCAACAACAATCTGAAAGACTGCGTCACATCGTCGTCCGACTGCAAGAAGTCTGGCAAGAGCAGGAGAAACATGCTGGGGGACAGTACCGTCTTGAAGGAGGCTGGTGACGTCATGGTCTCCAGCAACGCTGCCCTGACCTGCTCTCACAAAGACCTCAATGTCATTGACAACATGGTCACCTCTTGCCAGGACTCCCTGTGTGTTGATGTTAAGTTTCCAGGTCCTGATAACTCAGATGTTCAGTCCCAGCTGTCCCCAGGAATTCTGGATGACTTCTACAGCAAGGAGACCAAAACGCTAAACACCAACGTTCTGGTCTCAGATCTCCTGCAGGATATAACCTCTGATTCTGAAAAATTTGCCAAAATGGATAATCGGCTGAGGCCGCCCTCCAAAGAAATTAACATACTCCAAGAGGCCTTTGGGGAGGAGGACAAAGCTGACAAAGTTTTGATTGGTCAAAGATTCGGTGGGGTCAAGGACACAAATCTGTATGCCCACTCATCTGCAGTTGTGGTCAAAGCTGTGAAAAACACTGACCCCAATGTCTTGAACAACAGCATCGACAGAGATGTGATGGACGTGGAGACCAAATTTCCTGCAGGTCACGCCGAGGTCAGTGGGATGGACGTGGTCACCATGAAGCTTGTAGGGGAAAATAAGTTGAATGAAGAGGAAAAGAATGTTCAGATGCAGGCATACTCCAAGTTCAACACCATTCCTGTCCGAAGCAACATTCGCACTGATCTCATTGACTCGGCCGCTGATACTGATTGTATGGAAATTGATGAGGTAAGTTATGGCCCAAACTTATTGGTAGGAAGCGTTTTGCAATAATAAAAAAAAATGCTCACTCAGCAGCTTCAATTGATGAATTGAAAAACAAAAACGCCATGAAAACCATTAATTATTTTCACTGTGTAGGTTGAGGTTGAAAGCTCGGACGATGACGAGATAGAGGTTGTCTCCCATTCCTCTGCTGTGGAATGCTCCTCCGTACCAAACTGTCTGCGTCACTGCGCCTCTTCAGAGGTGATGATGGCCAACAGAGTTTGGGAGGAGTACAAAGCCAAGAATGACAGTGTCATTGTCAGCACTTTCCAGGGACAGTTTCGAAGCACTGTAAGTTATCACAATTCTTCCTCTCACCTCCTTGCTGTAGTTGAGTCCTGTCCATCCTGCGGGCCGCTGGCTGAAATGTTTAAACACTACCTGACAGTTGTCCCAGTTTTTCAGTTATTTTCAATTTGCTGCTAAATCACTCTAACTATTTTTCACTACCTTGCTAGATGGGTGAAAAAAAAAGTGACACAATCTAAAAATAACCACCCAATCCTAGTTTTGAATTGTCTTTTATGTGTTTTTTTTGTTTTTTTTTAAATCGTGAATATTCACAATAAAACCAGTGACAGATAAAACTAGTACAGGTTACACCGGTCCCAACTTAAGCTGTTTCATGGTTACAAACACGCCCCTATAAAGATATATATTGAATAATATTACGCTTCGCTCCGTCTTAAGCGGATTATTTTCTCTCTTTTTATTAATGTTTACTTTAATTTATGTGGTAAGGAATTGTTTTCTCTTTTTTAAATACGTCTTTAGATTATTAACTGTTACAATTTTTTTATAACACTTTACAGTATATATTTTTATGTTCACTTTGACACTGAAATTTGGGTTCCAATGCTTGTTAAGAATGGATCAACGTCTGTACTTTACCCGGAAAGTGAAGTTGTCGTATATAATTTATACTTTTTTTAATTTAAACTTTTTAAATAGTAAAATACTGTTAACCTGCAAGAGAACTTGTAACTAGCACTGCCCCAAATTAAAACTGAAGCAGGCACTGCCCTCTGGGATAACTCCCAAGTTGTTATCTTGATTCATAATGGTTTCACAGCACATTTTCACCATCACAGATCCAGATAAGATCTGTGATCATATCCTCCATCATAACATTTCAGAACTAAAAATGAACCATTGTTAGAGATTGTCTGGTCACACTGGTGTACTGTACTGTGTTTTAGTGAACAGTGTTCCATTTATGTTTCTCTGACTTGGAATACATTGCTGGATATCTGGATATCTAAGCCATCCCAGACTTTAATGTAACTTGACATTTTGATACACATTTTAATGAGTCTACACTCAGAAAGAGGTTAAGTCTATCATACTTGGTCACCAACTTTTAATAATTACCATCCATTTCATTCCATGACTTATTACATTGTGTTTGCTGATACTGTATCCTAGGTGGTGTGCTCTGAATGTAGCCATGTATCAGTGACATATGAGCCTTTCATGTACCTTTCATTACCCATACCTCATGCCATGGACCAGCAGATCAGTGAGTTGACCTATTAAAAAATGCTTACTTTTAACAGTTTGATCATGGTCGAATGGCGTCATTAAAAAAAAAAATTATAAATAATTATTGAGCTGAAAGCATGCAGAATATAATGTTTTTATCATCATGATTAATTATCTAACGTTTAATCTTAAAAAGTGCAGTAATGCACACCTTGTCTCTAATCCCAAAGACCAGTAAATCATAGAAACTAGAAACTCTTCATTTAGTGAGAGAAGCTTTAGTCAACTTGAGGAAATGTCAGTGGTTGCTTTCATAATGTGTTTTAGTTCAGTTCTTGAAGTTTTCTGTAGTTATTCTGTATTTTACTATGTGATTTTGCTATACTTTTGAAAAAAAAAAAGTAGTACTAATCTACTGGTAAAAATTGAATTAAACTCAAGACGGTCTTTTGGGTACGTAAAATAACCATTCATATCCTAAAAGATGAAGTCAGTATGGCAATAACATAAATACATTTTTAAAATTTCATTACCAGTTGATCGCAATAAACGTGAAATCCTTAAGGGACTGAGGCGGAAGTTTACCGAAAACCTTATGGGGCTTTAAATGTTAATTATGTAAATCATTTTGCTCAATATGGAAAGAAATGATATATCTTAAAATAAAAATAATAAACTTAGTCTGCTATTGGCTAAGTAAATGGTGAATCACATGTGACAAAAGTCACTTCACTCTTTGCTAAATATCCAACAAGTCAATGATGTCAAGAATGTTTAATGATTATTCTCTACAATCTTTTGTTTAAAAATAAAAATCATGCTATAATTTTATGATCTCTGACAATATAATGCAATATTTAAAGAACGTTTCTATGGCTCACAACAAGATGACTCCCCACTATTAAAACAAATACTGTCTGACCTCGTTAAGTCAAACTTCCCCAAGTCAAAAAACACAATATCAAATGAATGGTCAGGTCAATTTTTGTGTGTGGATCTCTTTGAGTTTGACCTAGCAAGGTCCGACTCTGTTAAAAATAATTTAATGTTCAAATCATTATAATAAAAATAAGTTCAGCCCAGTATTGATGCCAAAGGGGAAAAAAAATATTAGTTCCACCATTTGACAACGCTAACCTTAAATAGTCAATGCTCCAGAACTTCATATTCATTATTTTATGTACCATTTTGTATGTGTGCACTGTTGAAGTCCAGAAGAGTAAAGAGCCAACTAACTCATTACACAGGCGTGGTTTACATATCACAACACAAGCCACCAGTCAGGTACCTGTTGAATCTGCTAAAAACAGACAGGATTGGCACTGTCAAGAAAAAGCTGTGTGACATGATCAGTCAAGAGGATGGAAACATTATCATGGCTGAGGTTTTGGACTCCCACATCTCCAGGATTTTGGTGAGTGTAATCGTCAGTATTAACCTTAGGCTTATCTTTATTTAGTATTTAGTACTGGGTTTATTTCACAAACCTATTTGTCTCGACTGGGACACTTCGCACATGTAATATAGACCCAGGTTGAAAGGCGCTGTCACCTCAGCATCCAATTCTTCATGGGAAGGCAGTCAATCTAACAAAAAATGAAAAGTAACCTATGTATGTTATTTATAGGTTGCGATTGTTGCCCCTTTACAAACATCCCTCCCCTCAAAAATAATAATGCTATTAGAAAATATTAGAAAGTAATACAAGATGCCATAAATTATAAAATTGAAAACAAAATGTCAGTGATTGTTTTTTCATGGTTTTCCTAGGCAGGAGTGCACCTGGCACTCTGCTTTACATGACTGTTGTCCCTAAGACCAGGCAAATATCTGAATTCTTTCTGTTGTTTCTTTGGCTCATGTCAGTTTATTCAAGTTTTTTCTTTTCAATCTAGGATGACAACATTCTTTTAAAGTATGTGAACACCTTCAACCGGAAGATCTACGCTTTTGAAATCATATCTGTGGATGCTGGAAATGTGCAAGCTGGTGACAACTTGTCATGTGACCAAATGCTAAACAATGAAGGTAGCCCGACCTTTAGACATGACCTTGAGGTGCCATCAAGTTCGAGATCTGAACTGCCCTACGTCACGGACAGCCATGTGTCCAACCAAAGCTTCGATTCCATTAACGTCAACTCGCCCAGCAGCCGTGACACTTTGGATTACATGTTTTCAGACTCTGAAGTCTGTGAGCCAAGTTCACGAGAAAATCCTGAGTATTCTTCTGCTTATTTAAACGTAGACGATGACGAGGGTGAGTGTCAGTCTACATCTGGGGGACCGTCAGGAAGGGAACCATGGGTGAGCGGCGGAGAGTATTCCAACAACCACCGTCTTTCTTGGAACCTGGACTATGACGAGGACCTAGACGCTGTAAGCACCAACAATTCTTTGGCGTGCTCATCCTCCCAAGCCAATACTGATGACAATGTCAACTCAAACATGTCAGAGTTTTGGGTCAACAAGAACAAAGAGAGGACCAGGGAAATCAAATTCTCCAATGATGACAACGAGGCAGCAAGCTTGGGAAATATATGTGACAAAACCATTGCCAGTGTGAAAACGAGCTCGCATCTAGTCACCTCACAAAGTGGGCCAGCAGAAAGCCCCGCTAAAACCAGCCCTGCAAAATCCGACAAAGGAGTCGCCAAGGGCTCGTCCGTCACAACCTCCACAACTGTCACCACCACCATCAGTGTCTGCAACAACCAGCCTCAGATTAGTAGCAGCAGTGGGGGAAATAACAGTCAGAGCGGCAGCAGTCAGAACCCCTCACGCTCCTGCCCCAGCCCAGAAAGTTTCTCCCACGTCCCAGAGCATGAGGCTACCTTGATGAGTGTGGCGGCTAGGTTGGGGGAGAGCCCGGGATCATATTTTCTTCATAGGGCTCAAAATGACGCAGATTATGGATACTTTCAAGATGGTGAGTTTTTTCTTTTTGGTATGTAGTTCTGCATTTCTGTGTTGGAAGTAAAACGTTAGTGGTTGTTTTTTATTTACCTTTGACACTGTGAACCCAAATTTCTGTTTGTGTAGTTTGCTTTCAATTTATAAGAAGCCAGAAGAGAAAAAAATATTATTGTTGGTATTCATTTGGAAGGGGCGCGGTGGTCTTAGTGGTAGTGCACTGGACCGTGGCATGGACTCAAGTCACGGGTTCGAGCCATGGTACTGGCAAGGCTCCAGGGCTTTGTGCTAACCACACAATCTCCTTCTCGTTAGTGGCCAATGTAACTTGTGAATGCTACTTCACTTTCCCCATGGGCCGTCATGGTCTAAAAATGGGTTATTATTATTATTATTATATTATTCATTTGGGATTTTCGATATATTATAACTTATTTTTTTGTTTTTATTATTGAATGAACATTTTTTTTTACTCCATGTGATACCTCAAAAGTGTTGAATTTTGAAAATTATCATAAAATATTATTTAGTTGAAACCTCCCAAAATCCTGGATTCTGTCATTTTAAAGTCTATTTTGTTGATCAGAAGAAGAAAAAAAGCAGGATTACACTTTTCTCTATAGTTTGTGGTAGCAGTAGCTGTCACATTAAATCTAAGTAGGAATCCACTCCCTAAGGGAGATAAATTTTAAAGAAAATTGTGTCTTTGAGATTCCTTTGATTTTCCTGTAATCAGAGTGTTCACCATAAAATTTTAACAAACCCCCAGGTTGAAAAAAAATTTAAATTAATATTTGGAACCCATGTAAGCCTCAGCTTTAGACACTTTTGCCTTTCTTCAGAATAGTTACCTTTGCTGTTTTTTTTAAAAATTATAGCAACTCACCTTAAGACTCTATTGCTTAATTTCATCTTTTATAACTTGAAACTGATTATATCTTGCTGTTAGTGGATTCTGTTAAGATATTAATTCAAAGACAAGGTCAATAACTCTATTTTAATTCACAGGCTCCAGTGACGCCGTGGACACTTCCTGTTCTTATCGAGAAGAGAAGCCAAGAGTAGGGTGTGAAGAGCCTGCCTGGTCATCAAGTTTCCCAGTACACAATCCCTCCACAAGCCATGGTGATTGTGCACCGGCTTGTAAGTAGTATTCTAGTAATTTTCCTGATAAACTTTTAATAAATGCTAATAATGATTAACTAGCAAACTGTTATTTGTAGTTGTGCCATAGGGTCCTCCTTTTATCAGCAATTTTGAATAATACAATTAATATATAAAAAAAACTAATAGAGCAGGATATCTGGATCCCATTATGTTTGATAGTCATAGTGGGAATTTGTTTTTTTTTTTCAAGTAATTATGCTAAATACAATTCATATGGTTTAGAAAATTTTAAGTAAGGTTGTTAAGACCGCTCGTTTTTGGGGACCGGCTAACCATTCAAAAAAAGATCGGTTAATCGGTTAACCGCTCGTCCTTATATCCCTAATGTTTTGAGAACTAACAAGAGAATGTTGTCGCCTCGCGTCGATGGCATCAAAGCCCGCTTTCCCCCCCCCCCCCCCCCCCCCCCCC
>MUZC01000086.1:38610-57060 GCA_002072015.1 Radix auricularia
TGACGTCATGTTTACCTCTCTTGTGTGTGATGCCGGTCAACTCGCGTATTAAAATTAATAATATAATAAAATTATAAAGCTATGGAGTAAACAATGATGATAAAATGGAATTTATTTTTTTAAAAAACATATTATTTTTCAATCGTCAACTCGCCAGAATAATTGAATTTTGCGATTCACACGTTCACCCTCCCCGTTTTTTTCTGTTCAAATAGGGTTTGAGCTACACTCGCTGTACTGTGTGGTAAACAAATGCCTTTGATAGGCATGAAAACTGTCTCTAAAAGACCGAACTCGAATTTGTGGGCTGATTAATCACCCGGTATCTTTGCTACGTCTTTCAAATACCTCTCGTAATATAGGTACATGTACTTCACTAAGCGGCGTGCGCCAATACATTTTTTGAATGCCTGAAATGGACTATAAACCGGTGATCAGAAAATGCGGATAGGTCACGGGGTCATATGCTTTTATAGCTTTCTTTGTCTTTATAAGAAACAGACTATAATAAATATAAATAGAAACAGCCTCGGCCTTGACCGTTGTTGACATCAAACACGCACTGTTAGTACTATTACTATTAGTTGTGAACTTCAGTGAAGCAAGGCTATAACGCGTCATGTACGCACGCTTACAGCTTGGAGGCTGAAGGTTTGATTAGTTTGAATGCCAACCTAGGCTACTTGTCAGCTTGATCGTGGTATCGCTTTCACCGTGACAAAGCGAGAGGGAGAGGCGCATTACGGCTTGTTTTGTTTTTTGTCACTACGTTACCGCTAGTGTTTTTTTTTTGTTGTTTGTTTGTTTGTTGTTGTTTTCGGTTAAACGGTCCTGCGGTCCTCAATAAAGAGGACCGATCCTAATCTGAGGACCGGCTAACCAAATAACCGGTTAACCGTTAACAACCTTAATTTTAAGTAATAGGATATTTATAATTACGGTTTGCTTGAAATAATAAGATTATAATAAATTCTTAAATTCTTTAGTAACTTATATGTTTTTTAATTCATTTGTACACATATCTTCTTTATATATAAGGGTATCTTATCTTAGATATACAGACGCTCCTTCTATGCAGAAGATAATTGCGTACACAGACCATGGGAGATGATCTGTTGGCAAGGGATGTAGCGGTCACAGGCCACGGCTATAAGGGTTCCACGCATTACCCAGCCGCCTAACTATTGTCTAGTTAGGTACCCATTCAGAGCTGGGGGACTTGGGGACTCCTCAGGCCCCGGGAACAAATCCTGGCTTTCACGTGGAATCGAACTCGTGACCATCGGTACGCCAGTCGAGCGCGCTACCACTCTTATCTTATCTTATCTTAGATATACAGACGCTCCTTCTATGCAGAAGATAATTGCGTCCACAGACCATGAGAGATGATCTGTTGGCAAGTGATGCAGCGGTCACAGGCCACGGCTATAGGGGTTCCACGCATTACCCCAGCCGCCTAACTATTGTCTAGTTAGGTGCCCATTCGGAGCTGGGTGACTCGGGGACGCCTCAGGCCCCGAGAACAAATCCTCACCTTCGTGTGGATTCGAACTCGTGACCATCGGTATGACAGTCGAGAGCGCTACCACTCAACCACCGGGTAGTGGTGATAGCTCCACTAATGTTATTTTCGTTATTTTCCACTCCCTGAATTTTCCCCTACTAGATGATCTTAACAAAGAATACCTTTGAAAAATATAATTCATAAAGTGAAACAAGTTTAAGACTGCTTGTATTAGAGGACGAGTTAATCGCTTTGAAAAAGTGACCCATTTAATGGGGCATTGGTGTTTGCTTGTGTGCTTTATTCTATCTATTGCTTTCATGCCATAATAGGTCCACTTACTGACCAGTGGAGATCATGTGCAATATGCTTGGAGGATCTTCTTGACACAGAACTTCTCACACACATTATGTGTGATGGCGTTTTCTGCCAAAATTGTCTGGAGGTAAAGAAATGATAATTTATTGAAAACCCTTATCCAAATATGTGTTAAGATAGGAATAAATGATTTAATAATATTTAATATCTTTAACTCTTAAAGTCGTAATGCGTCCCTTCCCGCTATCCCTAAAGCGTCGTAATGAGTCCCTAGATACAAATCTCGTTAGAAATGAGATCTCGGAAAGTAAAAACTCTTCAATGCTTGAAAAACGATGTATTCGACTTCCGGCAATTGCGGCCGTTGCCGGCACCAGTGTTATCGCTCAATTCGCGATGTTTTTTGGTAGTTTTAACGGTTTTTTTTTCGAAGATACGTTTTCGTTATACTTTATTACTAAAATAATAGTACTAAACTACAGGTAAATATTGTTTCATACTCAGTACGGTCTTTTGGATGCGTAAAATAACCATTCTTAGCCTTAAAAATGAAGTCAGTATGACAATAATATTATTAATGGATTTTACGCAAATTTTTTAATTTCATAACCGGTTGATCGTAATACGGGAAATCCTTACGGGACTGAGGCGGAAGTTTATTGAAAACCTTCTGGGGCTTTAAGAGTTAATACATGTTTGATCTTAATAATAGAGTAAGAGCATCAGAGAAATATTATATGCCTTTAAAAATAATTAGTCTTAATATTTTATAACAATGTTCTTCAGTTCTTTTATTTTATGAATTGAAACCAATAAATGAGAAATAGTTATGAAAATGTTCACGCTTCTGCACTAAAAAAAAGATAAATATGCTCTCAATTTAATTTTTTGTTTGTTTGCCTGTTTATGAGTATGAGAAGGTAGCAGACAAAATTTGGTATTTATTTTCAAGAGACTCAACATCTGGACAAACTAATTGACTTTCTATCTCTCATCTCAGATGTCTGTAAAGCACACAGCAGATGTGTCTGCATTTTGTTGTCCGGTAAGCATTATAATTAATTTTTCCTGATTTAATTAAAAGGTACTTCATATTAAGTATTACTTGATTTATCATCTACAACACACTAGGGGAAACAAAATAATATAGTTTTAGAATGAATTATAGTATACATTCATTTAATTTACCAGCATGATTCTTATTTACTATTGCCATAATTAAAAAAAAGACCAAAGTTTGCCATGTATTGTATTTTATAAAAATTTGATTCAGCAAGTTATGCCCTCATATTGTTATTTTAAATACATCTTCAGATTTGCCTTCAGCCAGCCAACACTTATGAAGATTTTGTGCCACTTGCCAGTGCATCTGCTACAAAGCCCAAAATCAGGTAATCAATCTTTTTAATATAAATAATTTCCACAAAATAAGTTGAGTTCATATTTTCAACCCACCGTGAGTAATTTCAAACTTGTCAAGACCCCACTTATTCCTTTTTTTTTAAAAATATCCATACCCATGAGCATTGCCTATAAAAAAAATTTTTTAGAATCCTACCCATGAGCATTGCTTAAACTTTTTTTTAGAACCCTACCCATGAGCAAAGCCTATAACTATTTTTAGAACCCTACCCATGAGCATTGCCTATAACTATTTTTAGAACCCTACCCATGAGCATTGCCTATAACTATTTTTAGAACCCTACCCATGAGCATTGCCTACCGCCACAATGTGAGAGACAACACTGGCGCAGACACACTTCAACTTTTCGGCCACCCAAGTATCCTGCACATGCCCAGTGTAATGACCGGGGATTCACTTTACAGCCTTGTTGACCACATAGTCAGTCCTTTGCTTTCAAGTTATTCCATAAAATTGACTGACGGACAGGTATGAAATATTTCATTCATATGTATTATTGTTTTTTTTTTCTTTGTAGTTATCAAATTTAAGTTTCTGATAAATTTTATACCATCCGATGTTTAAGCTTTGTTAAATAATAGATGTTTATGATGAGTTTCTTAAGTTTTCATTTTTTTTTCAAATTTCCAGGGCCTGACTTGCTCTCGCTGCACTTACTCACGCCACTGTTCTGGCTGTGAGATTGCCAGGGACGGGGAGATAACCCTTCAGCCGTCGGATTGCCTCACCGTGCACATATGTGAGACACTCTCCTCTGAGCAGGTCTGTGACTCTCAGTACGTGCATGAGGATCCATCCATGGCTGGGCTGAGGTCCTCTGAGCCTACTACCATCATGGATTGCTTTGGTGCATTCACACAGAGGTTAGCATCATTTTTGAAGACAATTAAATCTATTGAATTGAGTGAACCTATAAGTAAGGTTTCTCCCAAGTCACTCCCTCTATCACTCCTGCTTTCTCCACTTTAACCACTATGCATATAGATAGGTTATATTAGATGCAAATGAAAATATTCCTGCTTAAGTGTGTGAAATACAAGCTACGCAAACAGCTTGTGGGACGTGGTGGTCGAGGGGTAGCGCTCTCGACTATCATACCGATGGTCACGAGTTCGAATCCACACGAAGGTGAGGATTTGTTCTCGGGGCCTGAGGAGTCCCCGAGTCACCCAGCTCCGAATGGGTACCTAACTAGACAATAGTTAGGCGGCTGGGGTAATGCGTGGAACCCCTATAGCCGTGGCCTGTGACCGCTGCATCACTTGCCAACAGATCATCTCTCATGGTCTGTGGACGCAATTATCTTCTGCATAGAAGGAGCGTCTGTATATCTAAGATAAGATAAGATAAAGAAAACAATACATTTTAGCTTTATTATTTAACTTTTTCAATAACAAGTTAATAAAGATGTGTGTATTTTTTTTTTTTAAAGAAAAGCTTTATCCCAGTCCTATTCTGAGTGAAGCATATAACAAGTTACACTATTATATTGGTTTTTTTCAATGGCAACTCCTTGCAAATTTGCAAAGCCATAATAAACAAGATTTTTCTAGATGAGCTAAAGCAAAATATTATGATCCATGTAATTTTAAAACGTTTTGCCATGCTGTACTCCTTAGTAATGTCACACACACAAACTCAAACTGTAAAGTTTGGCAACTATTCTGTCTTTACTCCCCCCACCCCCGGCTGCTACACATTTAAGCTTTCAAGCAACGCCATACAGTTCTTCAAACTCATAATTGATGGAAAATAACAAAAGATTAAAATTGGACACAGTGCCACTGCTAAGAAATCTTTTACTGCTTTGTACTAATGCAAATGACATCGAGGCTGTACAGGTGTGCTAAACTATGTTACTAGGCTAATGCAAAGTGATGTCAGTAATGTGTGGCCTTTGTACTGTATGCGATCGTTTGTCTCATACGTTAAACCTTGCTCTCTTTATCTCTCCGGTCTTTGTTCGTTACCCGAGACAAAAATAATTTAAAGTTGTAACCCATATTGTTTGTGTCTTGAGTCATCCTTAGCGCGGGGTGCAAGTGCCTCTAATAATCTGATAATCTGGTAGATTAAGAGTAAATGATTTTTACACTGTTCAACCTTTTTTTTTTTTTCAATTTAAAAAAAAAACACATCAATACATGAAATAAGATAAACCAATTGTTTGTATCAACAGTGAGATACATGAAATAAGACAATTGTTTTTATCAACAGATACATGAAATAAGACAATTGTATTTATTACCAGTGACCTACATGATATAAGACAATTGTTTCTATCCACAGTGAGATCTTAGATGAGCACAATCCCTGGTATTGCCCACAGTGTGAAAGGAACCAGTGTGCCAAAAAAACTATGACAGTCTGGAGATATCCTGACAACCTCATCATTCACCTCAAAAGGTAACCCACCTGATAAATTTGTCATTAAAACCTCAAAAAGGTAACCCACCTCATAAACTGGTCATAAAAACCTCAAAAGGTAACCAACCTCATAAACTGGTCATTAAAACCTCAAAAGGTGACCCACCTTATAAACTGGTCATAAAAAACCTCAAAAAGGTAACCCACCTCATAAATTAGTCATTAAATCTTCAAAAAGGTAACCCACCTAATAAACTGGTCATTAAAACCTCAAAAGGTGACCCACCTTATAAACTGGTCATAAAAACCTCAAAAAGGTAACCCACCTAATAAACTGGTCATTAAAACTTCAAAAAGGTAACACCTCATAAACTAGTCATTAAAACCTCAAAAAGAAAAGGTAATCCACCTTATAAACTGGTCATTAAAACCTCAAAAAGGTAACCCACCTCATAAACTGATCATTAAAACCTCAAAAAGGTAACCCACCTCATAAACTAGTCATTAAAACCTCAAAAAAGTAACCCACCTCATAAACTAGTCATAAAAACTTCAAAAAGGTTACCCACCTCATAAACTTGTCACTTTAGTTTCACAAGTAAAGTAATAAAGACCACAAATGACATTTGATTTTGAGATTGTCATTCCTTATTCTTTGGGTTATCATACGAAGCATTAAATGTGTTTCAGACTCCAATTCGTTCACTTAGTGCAAATATATTTATGTTTTACTTACACGCTTATATTAGAAGTCCTTGGCAATTGCTTTAAAAAATCTTAAGCTGTCCAATAATTTCTGATAAAAAATCAGTATAATGAAATTTAAAAAAAATAAATGTCACTTTGTAAGTTAAAAGATCAAGTTTGTTTTCTGTGTGTGTGCATATAAAACAACACAAGGATTTTTGCCAGGTTACCTAGCCCTCTTGAATTTATTTGCTTGAATACTAATATATATTGTTTATATATTGTGTATTATAGTATTGGATGGCGGGATATTTCTTTTTACTATTTGCCAGATCTGGATAGTTTGACTGTAATATCTGCAGGATCCAGATTGCAGATCCGTATATCTCCACATTTAAGGGGAAGCACTAAGTACTAAGGGGGTTTACTTTACTACTTTCTATTTAATATTTAATACTATTTAATAAAATATTTATTAGCTAACATATGGAGAGTATCTCCTATCTACAATGACAGTCTGTGACACTGTCAACATCAACAATGAACATTTTACAATGAATTGAATAAACCAACTTGAACAAAGTTCAACGAACTGTGTAGTAGTGTGTATCAAGCGAACAGATTTGTACTGAGTGTGTAGCGTGGTGTACAAGAAGTCGTGATCTAGAGCCCTAATAAAAACTGTTCTTTTACTCAGACGATTTAAGTTTAATTAATATGCCTTTGCTTAACTTACTTTGTTAACTTATGTAGTAAAGTAATATCTATGCTTTTTTCTCACATTGAAATTGTTTTACTATATTTTACAAGGATTTGAATGATTTTATCATTAACCCTTGTTAATTTGTTTATTTTGTTATATATAAACAATTTTATGTATAACTTAATATGTTTCTTAATTAATTTTGTGTAAACGTAATATTCCCTGTAAACAAGAGTTTAAAAATTATAAGGCTAAATAAGATATAACACGTGAGACAAGCAACATTTTTATTTTTAAGTTCGCAAATCAAATCACAATTGCAACTGCCATTTAAAGTTCAACTGGAAAAAATACAACAAAGAATATAAAACTATTACAATGATTTAACTTGTATCATGTAAGTATGAGCAAAATTTTTAAATGCAAATACTGCATTGAAAGTATTGAATGATTGACTACTGTCAACAGACTAGAGTCAATGACAAAGAAGTTAAAAACGAAAGCCATCACTCAGCCTGTCCCAGCCTCGAAGGCTCTTGTTTAACTATGAAGTTTATTGTAAAAACTAATAATTATATAAATCAATATCCAGCAACCCCTTACATTATGGTACATATAAATGGCACAAACCACTGTTAGTTTATTCACTGGCTGATATTCAGTAAAGGGGCCTGTTAAGCTATCATATTTTTTTTTTACAAATCAGATTTGTCTACCAAGACCTGTCCAGCACAAAGGTTGACACCAAAGTGATATTTCCAAAAGAAGGCATGGATGTCCGCGGATTCCTTTCAGGGCCCAGCTCATCCGGCCTGGTTTATGATCTCTACAGCATCGTGTGCCACTTTGGTGGGGCCAGTGCGGGTCACTACACTTGCTACTCTAAGCACCCGCTGACTACCCAGTGGTACTACAACAATGATGAGTCCGTGTCACAGCAAGTGCCATCTGACAGTGAATACAGCAGTGGCTATGTATTGTTCTACCAGAGGAGAGGTCAGTGTTAAGGGGGGATATGACACCTTATGAAGGAAAAAACTAGAACATCAATATATTTACATTTTTATGGGTTTATTTTGTTCCATATAGCTAGTAAGTGACAAAAAAAATTGTGAAAAAAAATATTTTGTCATAAACAAGGACACGAGGGACAAAAACAGGACAAAAAAGGACAAACTTCAAAAACTTCTTTTAAAAATACTAATAAACAGAATGGTTTGAAATTTTATTTTTAGCTAGATATACATCTTATTAACATTTGTGAGTATCGGAATTTACAAATCTCTATAAGTTTTTAAAATATAAATTTTTCAGTAAACCTAGTTGAAAAAATGTGAAAAATAAAGGGGGTGTGGTTACAAAAAACTCAATAAAATGAAAAATAATTAAGATAATCAGATTTCGATACTCACGATTGTTATAATATGAATATAGAACACACACTGAAAATATGAAACGAATTGGTCCAGTAGTTTTTAAAATAAATGAAAAGGCGTGGAACAAAAAATATGAAAACATGATTTTGAGAAAAACGACTTTTAAAGTTACTATAGCAAAAAAAACATACTTGCGCACATTTTAAATTAACTAAATTTATCCATTTTATAGTTTAGCATTTAAAATAACTAAAATGTACAGTGAAGTATTATTTATAATTGTAGAAACTAATCTTTGAGCATTTCAAAATTCTCCTGCCACATATTGTAGTCCCTCAGATTTTTCCAATTGCGCGATCGCTCGGGGCGCTCTCAATCCTGCTTTATTTTATATATTTTTTGGTTACTTTCCTCTTCCTTTCTTTCATTCAGAAGAATGTACTCTTTTTCTGTCTTCATCCTTCATGTGTGCTTCTTGGTCAGTTGAAGGATCAGTGCCAAGTAACTTCATTCTATCCACCGTAGGGAGGGTGATTTTACAAAAGATAATTTTCTTTTAGATGCAGAAAGTCTGAAAAACATTAAGGATTAGATTTTAAAAATTAATGACTACTGTTAGTCCTGTATGATTTGTAGTTGTAATGTAAATGTAAGTTGACTACAGTGTCTACAACAGTACTAAGACTAAGAAGTAGAAGTAGTAGTCGTATTAGTAGCTTATTGCAATTCTAACTACTAATACTATTTCAGTAACTAAACTTTTCTTTAAACTTAGGTAAACTGCTTTTAACAAGTAATAATTGTTTAAATTTTAGCATAAATAATATAATAATGACAAAATATCTCACCTTTTTCTTGGTCTAACTACAAATCGAGTAGTTTGTTTACACTGCCTCTGACACTAGTGCTAGGACTGTAGCGAGCAGATTTTCCTCTATGCCGTCGATTATTAATTGTTGCGCGCATATTATTTTGTGTACTCCTTTTGACAGATTTATTAACTTCAGTTTTGGTTTCCATTTTATCAAAATAAACTGATAATTTTATTTTTTTACACTGATTTGTTCGTAAAATGGAATGAAATGAAAGGGAGGAAATGGTAGACAATTCTAAACTTTGACCTTTCGTTGCTAGCGAATGGGGCAGTATGGGATTGCTGCCGGCCAGCGCCGAGTCGTCACGTAAAAGTTTATTGGTCTTTATGTGCGTCATGAACTAAAAATAGACCATTCGGTGTCATTCGGTATTTTCCGTAGTGTTTGTTTCATTCATAAACAATTTTTTCCCATACAACTCGTAGTAAGAAAGTGTTCGACTCTGGGCTATATCGATACTCCTTTAAAAATCCTTTAAAATGATACCAAACACTATATGGAAACGAAAATTTTTGATACGTGTTGCTATGGCTTGAAGTACGGCAATATAAACAGTAAAAAAATTAAAAGTATTTAAAAATGCAAACAGTGACCTTACAAAATATTTTTTTAAACAACTTTAAAAACATAAAATAACAAATTCTTTGATGTGAAAATATTCTACAATGGTTAAGGTAGTCGATTATGACAAAAACCCAAAACATGTAATTTTTCAGTTTATTGGTCAAAATACTGTCATATCCCCCCTTAACAAAAAGATTGATTCTTAAAACAATTATTTTTCTACTGCGGTTTTTTTTTTTCGGTGTAAAAACAAGCATTAACTCTTTTTCTCCGGAACAACGCTCCCATCGCCGATTTCAAAATGACGTTTCTGTCGGATCGACGATGGGAGCGTTGATTTATTAAAAGTGAATAGTTTAGTTTCTTTTCATAGTTATTTAACTAAAATTAGTTTTAATGTATTCTAGAATGATTTCCCTTGAATTTAAAAAGTCGGAAATCCTTTGTTTGAATGTGTTCTCACCACGAAAGAAGCGTTTGAAAGGCTTGTTTTCATTTTCGTTTTACGTTTGTTTACAAACATGGATATTCAACTAGCTCATCTGGTTATTGATCTAATATTATTTTAAATACTACAATGATAAACAATAACAAGGTATAGTTTTTTTTAATGAATGGTGTGATATTAATTTTAACTCTTAAAGTCGCAAAGCGTCGTAATGCGTCTCTTCCCGCTATCCCTAAAGAGTCGTAATGCGTCCCTAGATACAAATCTCGTTAGAAATGAGATCTCGGAAAGTAAAAACTCTTCAATGCTTGAAAAACGATGTATTCGACTTCCGGCAATGGCGGCCGTTGCCGGCACTAGTGTTATCGCTCGATTCGCGATGTTTTTTGGTAGTTTTAACGGGTTTTTTTTCGAAGATACGTTTTCTTTATACTTTATTACTAAAATAATAGTACTAAACTACAGGTAAATATTGTTTCAAACTCAGTACGGTCTTTTGGATGCGTAAAATAACCATTCTTAGCCTTAAAAATGAAGTCAGTATTTCAATAATATTATAAATGGATTTTAGGCAAATTTTTTAATTTCATAACCGGTTGATCGTAATACGGGAAATCCTTACGGGACTGAGGCGGAAGTTTATTGAAAACCTTCTGGGGCTTTAAGAGTTAAATTGCCGATGAAACATACGCTTAGTCTTAGTGCTAGTACTAGTAGTTTATAAAAATAATAAGTTGACAAGTCCAAGTCATCTGTTCATGCACATCATGTCTCAAATCTTGATGAATTAATAATATTTATACTACAAATAATAATATTGACTATATGTAGTGTAATTTGAAAGCTGCTAAACTTTTCACTAAAACTAAGTGCAGTTTTAGATATAATTTAAACAATTTCTAGTTACAATTCATCGAATAGCTTCAAGTTCAATTGTAAACAGTTCAATTTTTTTTATAATTTTCCAGTGTGGTTGACCATGGATAATGAGCTCTAATATTATATTTATTTGCTTATTTGAAGTGACATTGTTTCTGCTTGGTGTAAAAATGAATATAGTTTCTAAAAAACACTACTTTATTACATTCTAGATAAAAATCTAAATTTTAGTGACTTTGAATGAGGTTTTTTTAAAAAAAATAATAAAAAAATTTTAAATAAAATTTATTTTCATTACAACAAAATCATATGATTTAATGGAAATAAGTTCAGGAGTCTGTGTTGCCTAAAAACATTATTCATTTCCCTTTAATTCAATAACAAATATATCATTATCTGTTAAAAAATAAAAAAGTTATTAACATTTTAAGATGGCATGGTAGCTCGCGACAAATTTCCAATATAGATAATTCCGTCAAAACGTGGAAAATAATTACGGAGAAAAAGAGTTAAGAATATTGTTTAAATATATTATAAATCTTTATATTTGAGTTATAATCATAATACAGTCAAACCGTTAGAATTATTTTTGCTGTTTGTTAATTTATTAAAGTCCAACGGAATGGGGAAAAGATAACAAAAATATTTTACGCGTTTGGCATGGTTTTCACCATTTATACATCAACATAAAGCTTATCCCCAAAATGTCATTTTGCTACCAACTTTTCAATGTGGTTTTGGGGAGCCAGGCATTTGGAGGCATTTTTTATTTATTGCCAGCTCTCGTAATACATTTTTTGTCAATTTAAAGCTCTAGCAAATAATGATTGGGGGGGGGGGGTNTTTGGGGGGGGGGGGATAGTTGCTACGGGGTTAGGGGGATATTCTTGTTTCTTTAAATACTTTAATCAATGTGGATGTCAGCAGTTACCTCCCAGGATACATTTAGTCCCTTCAGGAGGGAATGAGTTTAAAAAAACCTTGGATTATAAGAACTAGTTCTTTATCTCGATTGATGCTCAAACTTTTCAACAAAATTTCTTTTCTCAGGCACAGATGTGGAGTTCACCCCACCACAGGATGTTCCTTTTTTCGAAGACGAACAGCCTGACAACATGGTGGCAACAACTTCCAGCTACAGCTCACGCAACAACGGGCAGGCCAACAACATGGCCCTTGTCGTCTTTCAGCCCCCGGCCACGTCGAGCCAGGCTGACAAAGTTGTGGAGGAAGACGATTATGATAACGAGCAGAGGTGCTCACCTTGTGATGATGAGTCGCTGACTGTTCACTTTGGCTCAAGCTTCGCGGAGCCCGAGGATAATTTTGATGAAAATGAGGCTGAGGCCGACGGGGTCAACGAGGACGATAATGATGACGACGGCAGGATAAACGTAACTGAACCCGACAGTACCCTGGATTTTTATTCCTAAACTGGAAACCATCTCTCTAGTCAAAATTAACCGGTTAAATTGACGAGGACGGTGTAAGGTCCTCACAGAACTGATCTCATCCTACCGATTTACTCATGTTTGTCTGGTGAGCTGCTCAACACTGCAGTGGAGCCGGGCCGTCAGAGTTGAACCCTGTCAGTTCCTGTTATGTCACTCTCACGTTTCAAAGTCAGTCAGCCACCGCTGTCATTTTTTTGCTTTGGAGGAACTCTCCAGACATCGGATCACTCTTCATTTCCAAACTGAAAGTGACGGCCCCTGACCTGTGACTGTGGCCCAAGCACTGGCCTGAGGTCCAGCTCAAAGAGATTAGACGCTGTCTTTATTTTATGTGGCATATCAAAATTTGTTCCAGCCTTCACCAAGACTTTGGCAAATCAACAGATAATGAAATGCTTGACTCTGGTGTCACAGGCTTTGTTTTGGTAATGGAGGATTAGACTGAACATCTGTATATGAGGATTAGACTGAACATTTGTATATATATCAAAGGTGGTGTGCGCTGAATTCCATTTCTCCAATGAATCAGTTTCAGTTAGATATTATTGAATACACAAATGTACATTTTTCAATTGAATATTATTATGGATAAAATTTAATTTTATATAATTTATTTTTTTAAATTGGGAATATTATCGTGGATATGTTTTTTCTTGCAAATTTTCATCTTTAAGTTTTTTATTTTTGAAAATCATTCACATGCACAGATCTCTTTTAGCATGTCACAATGGAACCTTATAGTGTGGTATTGCGTACAAATTTTCTTTAACAGTTGGGCAATCCATAAGTTTTCATTTATTTGAATGCAGATAACAATAAAGACTTTTGTTTAAAATGTTTCAGACTTGGCAGCCTTCAAAAAGCCAAAGGAACTTTGCTCCCAGATTGCATGTTTCTCTAAATTTCAAACTTGACTTTAAAAAAAAAAAAAAATTCAATTGTCTAACACACGAAGTGGAATCTTAGACATCTCACTTATTAACATTAGTCGCCCAGTTCTGTCAATAACATTTGCTGTTACCAAAACAATGTTAACATTAGTCACCCAGTTCTGTCAATAACATTTGCTGTTACCAAAACAATGTTGTCGCGTGCTCCGGATCATTGAAAGTATTGTCATGCATATTCTCATGGACATTTTTCTGGCTAGTATGAATGTGTTTGTGTTAGTCCTTGAAACTGTCACAACTAAAAGGGAAATGACCCTTGCTTGCTGGGAAATATAGTAATTATTTCCACATTTAGATCTTCATGTAATAATGTTTTAATGTTGGTCGGTCAGACAAAATTGACATTGATTTCGTCACTTTGTGGCTAGTACCGCACAGTTACTTTTTAACTGAATATATTTAGAACAAACTCAATCTTGCATTCCTTTTGACTTGTAGGCTCCTAGAGTAGAAACATTATTTGTCTATTGGATATTTGACTGGACCAAATGATGGCACTACATTCTGATTCCTTTCCTAACCTTTTGGAGTAGTTGCCCACACTAGCTGTTATGGCTGTTGCCCACACTAGTGGTTATGGCTATCTTTGTGCCGGCTGTTCAACAGACTCCAATAATTGAATGCATGTTAAAATTATAGTGATTGTGAAATATTGAAAGCTACCATTAAGATTCTATAAATAACTCACAGATGTGATAATATACAAAGGGTGATTAATAATTATTTCTATTGCATTCAAAATGCAGAAAGTTTACAAAGGAAAAGATTGATAAATTGTCTTATAAAAAAAAGTACATGGGATTATTACAATGAGATAGTTATTTGTCTTTTGAAGCTGCTATTGTTTTCACCATTGCTTTCTTCAGACAGTCCTCTCAATGTGGGATACAAGACAGAGAATGTTTATTGTAACTGTATGTGTTTGATGATGAGAATGGTGGGGTATATTGTGTGCTCACACAGACCTCACTGACTAGTTAGTGGGAGGTCTATGCTTGTATGAATACATTTAGGTCAGTGCACGTGATGAGGGTGTAGGTAGACGAGTAGTTCCTTTAAATCATGTACATGAAGGGCTGAAGGGGACCTAACCCTGCCAGCTGATTGTGTTGTGTTTCAACATCTCTAGTTTGAATGGTCTCAAGGGGACGTCACCCTGCCAGCTGATTGTGTCTTGTCCACCATGTTTCACACTGGTGGTGTGTGTATTGGTCACCTTTAATTCCAGTGCCGAGATATATTGACTTTTGCCATACTACTCAGGGTGGTGCTCATTCTACACTGGGCCATCAAAATTGGACAATGGGTTAAATGAATTTATAACATGTTGGTGTTTGGGGGGGGGGTCAAGGGAGAACCTTGACAGTCAAGTATTCCAATTGCTGTCAAACTGTCGTTTTTTGAGCTAAGAGACCTTGAAACTTGGTTTATATATGTAGATATTTATTTATTTTTGGATATAATGTGTGTATTTTTGGGGTTACCTGTCTTTAATGAAGATGAACTGTGCATTATTTAGCATTATGTCGGTGAAGATGAACTGTGCACTATCTAACATTATGTCGGTGAAGATGAACTGTGCACTATCTAACATTATGTCGGTGAAGATGAACTGTGCTCTATTGAACATTATGTTGGTGTGCTAACTTACAAGCTCACGGCCATCAACTATCTGTGTAGTGGGGTGATCACACTGTGCGCAGGGATATGATGCTACCACCAAAAACATTGAGTGAAGTTGTTTCCAGACGTTTTGTCCATAAAGATGTCGTGTATTCATGTCTAGATGTAGTCACAAACTTGAGTATTGTCTTGTCGTCTAACCTGGACGACAAACTTTCATCTCATGTCTGCAACAAACACTTTTAATCCATTCTCATGTTCTGTCCTGTATTAGGACCACAAAAAACAACAAAAAAAACACTTTTGATCCATTCTCATGTTCTGTCCTGTATTAGGACCACACAAAAAAAACACTCTACAATGTGCTAAATGTCAGGTTATTTTTGTATGAATCATCATGAAAATATATTTTACAATTATGTTTTTTCTGATCTTATGTCACGCTTAATTCAAAGTCATTTTTTAAAACCCAACCATGGTCTTTATCATTAACATCATCACACATTTCTTTCCCGCCATTCTCATATTTTTATCATGTTTGACCTACATTCACGTACATGTCACATTGTTTGTTGTTGTTGTTGTTGTGGCAGCAGTAGGGTCTGCAGATATTTTTATTAGTTTCCATGGCAATGAAGGGGCTGTCTAAATCTCTAGTAATTAAATTTGTGTGTGTATGAGGGAGTTTGGGGGGGGGGGGGGGGGGGGGGGGGGCGCTGATGTCCTTACATTAAATATTTGTCTAAATTCAGTTTTCTTGTCTTTGTTTTTATTTCAGTGGGTTATTTTAAAAACTCTTTTCCCCATATTTTAGGTTAATAAAACTCTTTTCCCCATATTTTAGGTTAATAAAACTCTTTTCCCCATATTTTAGGTTAATAAAACACTTTTCCCCATATTTGAGGTTAATAAAACTCTTTCCCATATTTTAGGTTAATAAAACACTTTTCCCCATATTTGAGGTTAATAAAACACTTTTCCCCATATTTGAGGTTAATCGAACACTTTTCCCCATATTTGAGGTTAATAAAACACTTTTCCCCATATTTGAGGTTAATAAAACACTTTTCCCCATATTTGAGGTTAATCGAACACTTTTCCCCATATTTTAGTTTAATCAAACACTTTTCCCCATATTTTAGTTTCATCAAAACTTTTCCCCATATTTTAGGTTAATCAAACACTTTTCCCCATATTTTAGTTTAATCAAACACTTTTCCCCATATTTGAAGTTAATCAAACTGAATCATTGCTACCAATTGCAGTATCATACAGAATAGGACTGCATAAAGCTTTTTTATTTAAAAAAACAAATTACACAGACTATTTGTGTAAGGAAACAATAAATTAAAGCTTTATTATCAACTAATACAAATAATGGTAAACGTTTCGGCTCATGCCTTCATCAGTACAAAAACAATTACATGTACTTACATATATATTCAAATTAAAACATATTAAATTCTATGTGATAAAATGAAAAGAAATGAAAGACAAAAATAAACACGGACATAGAATATAAGAAAAAGGAGGAAGTTGAAGTATCTAAAGTAACAGTGAAAACCACAACGGGAAAACGATTTTGCAGTCATGTAAAATTGTGGATTTGGTTAATTCCATATGGAGCCAACGTACCAAACCGTTTTATGAGTCTATTTTCCATGTGGACTCTATCATGGGTATTGGTTGCATATAAAATACCAGTAACTACAATATCCAAAATGCCATCGTGGTCAACACTGTTAAAATGTTTAGACACAGGACACTGAGCCTGTTTATTTATATTGTACAGGTGTTCTCTAAACCGATCTCCAAGACGACGACCTGTCTCACCCACATAAATTTTTTTACATCTCTTGCAAATAATTGCATAAATCACGTTGCGACTGGTGCAAGTGAATCCATCTTTTATTAAGAATTGTTCAAGAGGGAAAGAAATTTTGTTAATTTCAACCACATATGGACAAGTATTGCAACGGTTACGGTTGCAACCTTTTGTTCCAATATGTGCTTTCATTGTGGGAAGGTGACTTCTTACAAGTATGTCTCTGAGGCTTTTATCTCTCCGGAAAGCAAAAAGAGGAGGTTTTTTAAAGACCTGCTGAGTTAGAGGGTCAGCCATAAGGATTGATCGGTTTTTGAGAATCACCTGGCGGGCCTTAAAATTATGGGGATGGAAAGTTAAAACAAATTTGCATCTATCACATTGATCGTGAACAGATGATGTAAATGTGTCCTGTCTGGTCATGCCTTTAATTCTATTGACAGCTGATGTTAAGATTGTTTCCGGGTATGACCTCCTTCTAAAAAAGTCCAGCATCTCATCACTTCTTTCCAAGAAGTCTGCCTCATCACTGCAGAGTCTTTTAAGTCTTAGTAGTTGTGAAAATGGGATAGAGTTCCTACACGATTGAGGATGGGACGATGTATATAGAAGGAAACTATGGCTGTCTGTAGGCTTGTAAAAGATGGATGTTGATATTTTGTTTTCTTTTAATTTTATTTGTATGTCCAAAAAGTTAACAGTACTCCTATGAATAGTTGATGTGAATTTTATTGAAGGATGGAAGCCACCAATGAAGTCAATAAAATTTTGCAATTGCTGCATGTCCATTTTGGTTATTCCAATACAATCGTCGATGTATCTCTTGTAGTACTCTGGACAAATACCTTTGTAATTTTTATTCCATAGGTGTTCCAAATGGCCCATAAATATGCATGCATAACTTGGTCCCATTTTTGTTCCCATGGCAACTCCACTAATTTGATCAAAAAACTGTCCGTTGAACTCAAACGAGTTTAAATTTAGGACCAGCTCGGTCAATCGTAGTATGGCACTTGCTGGGAACTTAAGGTTTGCCTTCTTGTTTAGAAAAAAGGAAATTGCAGAGAGGCCATCAGCATGTGGAATTGACGTGTACAATGAAGAAACGTCCATTGTAAATAGGAGGTGATCTTCATCCGGTAAAACCAAGGAATCCAGTGATTTTAGCATATGGCTAGTGTCCTTAATATATGATGGTAAATTTTCAACTATCGGTTGGAAAACAGAATCCAAAAAATCAGAAATTAATTCAGTAGGACAAGAGCAGGCGGAGACAATGGGTCTTCCTGGGTTTCCCAGCTTATGTATTTTAGGTAACAAGTATAAGCATGGCTTACCTAGATCACTATCATAAATGCGTAAATTTTTTGCAGAGGGTGGTAATTGGCCACAATCTATAAGTTCTTCAATAGTTTCCTTAACAATTTCATTATTGGAAATTATGGGATCGTTTA
>MUZC01000086.1:61723-87484 GCA_002072015.1 Radix auricularia
AAAAAAAAAAAAAAAAAAATAATAAACTAAAAAATAATAATTATAATTATTTTTAAAAATGTAAACAATTTGTCTGGGGCCGTTTCTACCGGGGCCGCTATGTCGGGGCCTTTTTGACGGGTCGGCGTAAGGAATATTGTTGGGCCCCTGGGCAAAGTAATATTGTTGGGCCCCTGTACAAAGAAAGAGTGCAACCCCCTCCCCCACAGGAATAAAACAATACAAATATGTATACTATATATATGGATAAATATATTCCCATGGGGCCTCTATGCTTATGGGCCCCCGGTTAAATGCCCAATGATCCTTTGCCCAATGATCCTATTGCCCAATGATCCTATGCATTAAGACGGCACTGACTAGGAACGGCCGGATATGTTTTTAAAAAAATGTTTGTCGAATCCGGATAATTGGGCCATAATATTTGCAGGATCCGGATTCCGGATTACCCCAAACTTGGTAGTTGGGGTTAGTAGTCGGCCCCCAAACCGCTGTTTGACTGTTAATGCGGCCCTTCGGCCAAAAAGTCTCGAGAACCCTTGGTATAAACTATTAGTTAAAACATTCTTGTCAAACTTACTTCTTCTTCTTCGTTCTCAATATTGAATATTGAGTTTTGCGTGCCACGAGTTTTGCGCCAATTGGCCCGTGGTCTCCGACTTCAGCCTGCTGTATTTTCTGGATTTGCTTCCATAGCCTTTGGTCAGCCAAGACCATCTGCAAGGCAGCAGTTCTTTGGCAAGTGATGCAGCGTTCACATGCCACGGCTAAGAGTTCCACGCATTACCCCGCCGCTTTTTTCCCATTTGGAACTGATTTCTGTTTATTGTGTTTTACTTTTGATATACATTTTTAACAAACTCATTACTTTAATTTGATTCCAAATAATTCTTATCTACATAGATATTTCGCAAACCGGGTACTGGCTGAAATCCCGATAGCCGATACGGATATTCGCATGCTGAATATCCGGCCAGCCCCAAAAAATTACGAAACAGTTTATTCTTATTCTTGTTCAAGTCCAATAAGCTGTCTTAAATTAACGAAGAAATACCAGATAAACTTATTAGATACTTCCATGTCGATATACTTTCACTTACAAATTAACTCGTATCTTTTATTACATTTTTTAAATGAAATTCGTGCCCCCAAAAGAACCCAATATTTCTATTAATAGATTTCCGACATGTTATGACAAAGCCTATAGGTCGACACTCCGATTCCACTTGAAGTGTCATCCTAACCCTTACTGCTATATCTCATCTTATCTGTTATAGACGCTGTTTCTATAAAGAAGATTATTGCGCCCTGCGCTTATCTATGGTTTGTGTCCAGACCTGCATTCATATAAGAGTTTAAATGTTATGTAGTAATACACGAGGAAGTTCAGTTAGCTATCTTTCGTTTCAGTTGTATTTGTATTTAAAAAGTAAGTTTATGATACATGGGTCGGGAAGCATAAGACTTAGAACCGCTCTGGTGGGGTTGATAATTTGAGAAACACTGAGACAGAGTCTCACTGAGACAGAGTCTCGTACATTTAAACGAGAAGATTCCACACACAAAAACGCCGAGTCCCAAACATGACAATGAGTTGTCAAATATACAGCAGATCTGTCCAACGTTCTCTCCCCCCCTCCCGCCCCCGGTCTTATTTTTTATTTATTTTTCTTTTCGTTTTATCTTGCAGTTGTTGTACATTTGTCGATAAACTTGCGCATGTTGATTCTTTTGACGTGTTCGGGACGAGGGGCGAAGAACTCGTTTAAGTTAACACGTTAATTCTTTAATTGTCCCCCCTTACAGCGATTGTGTTTCTACGCCCCCTGTTTACCGCTCTCATTAGGGACGTGTTTACCACTTCTGCCGCGAGAGGTCGCTGCTCGACTAGAAGTGGGCAAACAATGGCGTCTGTCGTTATTGTAATAATGTCCCTCTCCAAATGAAACGTCGGCACTTGATTCAATCGAGCCTGCCTGCCCCCCCCTTTTCCTTGAGCTCATTTCAACCCTCCTTCCCCCCTGTTAGCCGTTTGATCTTTCTCCCCCCAACTAACGGGTGTTTGGGGATGAAATTCTCGTCAGAATAGAGTGGTCTTCAAATGGTTGCAGTTAAATTGATCTCATTTTGGGGGGACCCGGTATCGCACCGAGTGCCGGAGTTGAAATACGACCTCCTGGTTTTCATTAGCGTCGAGTTTCCATTGTTTCGATACTGACAGTTTAAATGTATTTCTTTGTTTCGATACTGACAGTTTAAATGTATTTCTTTGTTTCGATACTGACAGTTTAAATGTATTTCTTTGTATTAATTAGCGGCCTTCGATTATTTGAGAAGTATCGAGTAACCATTGAGAATCTGTTATGTACGTGGATTTCTTGAGCTTGTCGTCACCATGTCATGTAGGGGTGGGCTGGGGTGGGGTTGTCCTCCCTGAGTGTAACAATCTTAAAAACAAGGGATGCTGGCATTTTCATTCAAATGCCGATGATAAACACACAAGTAATCGTAGGTATTCCAAATGCGCTGCCGAAATTTACTCATAATCTTTCTGGCGAGGTGGTGTGTGTTTATACTTAAATTTATGTGAAAAGTTTTTTTAATTTATATTCATTTTAATGTATGCGGTGGGTTTTTTAAAGTACTTAAAAAAAAAATTATTTCAGATTCTTGCATTTTACGTCCTTATAAGAACCTTATAAGACCATGTTTGTCCGTTGGTAATTTACGCAGTGCTCACTGGCAAAGACCTTAAAATTTTGAGGGGATTGTGTGGTAACTTTGTTTCCCAATTTGTACCCATTCGGAGCTGAGTGGACTCTCGGTACCTTAGCCGAGCACGCATGATGCTTTATTATAAGCATAATAATAATAATAATAATAAACGATTTTCAGACCATGGCGGCCTATGAGGCATGTGAAGTAGCGTTCACAAGTTTCATTTAACCGCGACTAACGAGCAAGGGGCTGTGTGGCTAGCCCCGAGGTTCGAACCCGTGAAAATCTTTTGCCTCGGGTCGACAGTCCAGTGCGCTCCTCTAGACCGCCGCGATCAGTTGGGTAGCGATAGGGTTAATCCAGATTGGAGAGGGCCACGATTTCTTTGACTCCACTAGTGAGCTGTCTGTTTGCTTCGATAGGGCAAGTAAATCGAATCATTCGTTGTACGGCTTAAGCTTATTCATTCTAACTCTTAACATGCGTAGGTAGGGGATATTTTGGGTATATTTTTGATATATTTTCGGTATATTTAGGGTATATTTGATGTATATCTTGGGTATATTTTGGGTATATCTTGCCCCCGTGGACCAATTATAAAATTGGTGCCCCCGCCCCCCCCCCCACCCCGATACTATTGATCGCATTATTATCTATTCTAATTGTGACGTTGCGAGTCTCATTTTGTTGCCCCTGAAACTTTCCTCCCTCCCTCGCTACGCCTCTGTGGCTCTTCACTAACTAGAATTAGGGAGTAAAACTATTTAAAAATGTCAACAAAAGGAGAGACACCAATAAAAAAAATTAAGTTTAATACTGAGCATCCAAAAAACATTGAAATCGGCATAAAAATTGCCCGGAGAAAAGCATTCTTTTAAAGAAATTTTATTTGCCTTAAGTAGTAAGGAGAAAGGAGGTTAATCATTAATGATCAGGCCCGTAGGCAGAGGCGTCACTAGGGGGTTTGGGGTAGGGGGTGCTGTGGTTGCTGACCGCACAGGGTGAAATCATCGCAAGTGGGAGCACTTATGTAAAAAATTTCGCATGTTCCCATAATTTTGGTACTGGCATACTCGCAAGGGGTTTATGGGGTCGTCATGACGGGGGGGGGGGGGGGGGGGGAGGGGGTGACAACGTGAGCTAATGCACTGGGTGACCCAACCCCTGCAAAGCCTCTGCACTTAGGAATAAGTGGAAAAAATTTGTGGGTTGGATAACTACATCAAAATGTGAAAAGAAAAAAAACCAAAGATAAATTTTTAATAAAAATATGGGTGGATACGCAAAAAGACGTCCGGAAGTATTCTCTAGATTATTTATTACGTTTTAGTCTACTTCCTGTTTCAAAATTGACAGTTCTCACTCATTTAAAATGTACCTCGTGACTACATAGTTTGGCTATTGTTAAATCAAAATCGAGGTTAGAAGACAGTCAGAGTTGCCAACCGTCCGGAAATTTACGGACAGTCCGTAAGGATTTATCGTAAAATTGCGTGTCCGTAAAATTCCGTAAAAAAAAATTAAGACGTCCGTAAAAAAATGACAAAATGTGGAATCTCAACATTTAAAAAATCAGGCAATCATTTTTGTGATAGATCTATCTATTTTCTTGATTCAAATTTTTAAAAAAATTGTTTTAGTGGCATCACGCGCTCTATTAATAAACTTAAAGAGCTTTCTGGGCAGCTAGGAGAGTAAAAACTTTAAATCACGCCATCTCGTGATGATATATTCATTGGTTATCAAACTAAACTACAGCTGCAAAAAGTAGATGACCCATCGACTGTTGAAAAGTTTTATCTTGATGTTCTTACATTTTATAACAATGCAGTCGAGGCAATCCAGAAAAAAATGCCTATTAGCAACGGAATGCTTAAGCTCATGTCAGTACTAAAACCCACGAACATAATTACAGTGAAACAATCGGAAATGTTGGAACTGGCCCAGCTTTTCCCACAAATTGTGTCTCCAGCAGACAGTGGCGTAGCCAGGGGGGGCGGTGGGGGTGGTCCGCCCCGGGCGGCAATCATTCATAGGGCGGCACTTGTGGGAATTTGAAAAGTAAAGCCATTTCCAATAACCGCTCTTTTTTCTTTTTGAGGGGGAAAACCAAAGCGATTTTTTAAAAATCTTAATTTTGAGTCTTAATTAACGGGTTTATGCAAAATTTGTTTGATTACATAAAGGTTATAACTAACGAAAACCCGTTCAAAAATAAAAAATCACTCAAAAAGGTATTGATTTGTTTGGAAAATTAGGCGGTATACGTTACAGATGGCGCTTTTAAAAGAAAACTGAAAACAAAAATTTAAAAAAATCACAATTGGGCAAAATAATATGTACTTATAAAATTGCCACGACAGTTCTTGAGTGGAATTTCGATATGCGCAGAACAATGCGCTAACAAGTACCTACATAACATGGTGGTTCGAATATTGCGTTTACTGTTTAACTTGATAGTAGTAATTTATATTACTGTTTCAGTTTTCATAAAATTATTAAGGTAACTTATTGAAAATTAAATTTATTTTGTTTTTATTGCATTATAGCAGCACGAATAGCTTGTGTTCTTCATTAAAATACTGTTAATTAAATAAAAATGCTAGAATCCACGCCTATTCAGTTAAAGTAATGTGTAAATAATTTGAATTCTTCTATTTTATGGAAAATTATTAAGATTTAATGCAAGAACATGAAAATATTCAAATTTCTCCGTTAATAAACATACATATAACATAAATAATTTCTAAAAAGACATACTTTCAAGCGTCTTGGAAAAATGACATCTGAAGTAACTAGTAAAACGAGATCAGATGAAGGAATTTTACTCAGGTTGATGCAATCTTTTTCTTTTTTTGGTATCTCAATTTATGGGATCCATTTTTTAAAAAACAATAATGCAACAATGCAAACCCATTTCTTGGAACTCAGATGTGTCGTGCTAATAGAAGAACGCAGTTATAGAGAGTTGAGCATACCAACTGAAAGGCGAGATAGACATTAGAAAAACATGCGTGGGGAATATTCAGAAGACTTGGTTCTATCTCTAGAGCAAGGAGTACAACGAGAAATGATTTTATCCATGGATGTAATTATACAAGAAAATAAAAGAAGTACAACGAGAAATGATTTTATCCATGGATGTAATTATACGAGAAAATAAAAGAAGTACAACGAGAAATGATTTTATCCATGGATGTAATTATAAGAGAAAATAAAAGAAGTACAACGAGAAATGATTTTATCCATGGATGTAATTATAAAAGAAAATAAAAGAAGTACAACGAGAAATGATTTTATCCATGGATGTAATTATACAAGAAAATAAAAGAACACGCCCATGAGTAGCATGTACTTGCAAGAAAATGTACGTGTTTAATACCAAGTAATCTACTAAATGAAGAATTTGAACATCAAACAAATTTTTTTCTTTACTTTGATAAAGAACAGTCGATATTGAGAGAGAAATGACCTGGGTTATTATGGCTTTACACAGTGCTGGTCTTAGCAATTTCGGCGCCCTTCGCAGAATAATATGTGAAATAGATTGTGTGGGGCCCGCAGTTTGGTTAGGGATAAGGTATTAATCATTAAAATTAGTGAAAATTATGATAGGTGGGGCCTATGACAGCGCGGGGCCAACTGCAACCTAGCCTAAGACCATCCCTGGCTGTACCTGCACTACAAGAAGAGACATTATGTTAGAAAATCAGAGGGGAAAGTGCTCCTTTGATCTATTAAAATATTTTCAAAAGTATAGATTGGAAAATTCTTTATCCAACATTATAATTTTACTAAGAGTATATTTTTTTTAACAATTGCTATCAGCGTTTATAGTTGTGAAAGGAGCTTCTCCAAACTAAAGTTGAATTTTTTTTATTTTCATTCCCCAATTAGTGATTTAAGACTACAAAATCTTGCAATATTGTCCATGGAACAATATAGTACAAATAATTTAAATTTTGATAACATATTAATCGATTTTTCTACTATGAAAGTTAGCTAAGTAAGTAATTGTACATGTAAATAATACATGTTTACGAACTGATGTATACAATTTCTTTGTTTATTAAAAAAAATCCTATATTTATAAACAAAAAATAAAAGCATATAATTGTTAATGTTTTTTTGGGTATAAATTTGGAACATATTTTGCCCCAATAACATTCTCCAGGCCTTTTAAACACAAGTATCTTGTATTTTTATAAAAGTGCATTTATAGGTATATCAACTTATGCTCCCTCTTTTATTACTGCTTACATAAATAGGTCATGCAATAGTAAACATGTTCCTAACCTTTACTTTGTTTCAATTAAAATTATTTATTCATCTTTATTAATTTAGAAAATAAAATATGCGATTGACTGAAGGGGACATCCATGAATGACGTCACTCGAATTTAGCTGATTCTTCACCCCTGCCCCCTCGTTACACGTCGTCAATAAAACTTAGACACCTTCTTCAATGTGACGTCACAAAGATTCCCCTCCCCCACAACAAGAGCATAATGAGCATGTTTTAAATCATCTTTTTCCATTTAAAATATGTTACTAGTTCAAGGCTGCACTCTAATATCGTAACAAGCGTGAAGCAACGTAAATAATCATTAAATAAAGTGTCGGCATTCATATATTTAAGTGGAAATTTTATTTAAAGTTGCGCGTTTTGAATGACATCAAATTTGTTATTTCTTCTCTCCTCCCCTCCCTGTGTGTGATGTCATTTTTAGGCGGCCCCTAAAAGGGAGGCATTTTCGAGACCGCCCCGGGCGGCAAAAGCTCTAGCTACGCCACTGCTAGCAGATTTTGATTGTTTAGAGGCCGACTTTATTGACTACAAAGTTGCGGATTAAAGCATAAGCAAGGCCGACGGAGGTTATGAGGCTTTCTGGGATCAAATTCGACAAATGAGTAGAAATATCGAAAACAAAGAGTACAGATTTCCGCTACTTTCAAAGTTTGCACAAACAATGCTGGCGCTTCCACAAGGAACAGCACAAGTAGAACGCTATTTTTCTGCTGATAGTTTATTGAAAACCAACTCGAGAAACTAATATTTATTGTCTACTCAAATGTTGGAAAGTTTACTGACTGTGAGAAATAGACCCGGAAAAATTACTCCCACAATGATCGACAGTGCAAATATTTATATGTATGATCATAAGCAGGAGGAATTGAACAGTGTCACTGATGATGAATGTCATACAATAAACTAACGTTATAAAATATGAACATGGTGATAGAGACGTGCTCATTTGGGTACTTACATTTTTTTTTTTAGCTACAATGCTTGGATTATGCTTCATATATTCGTTTGTTTTAAGGTCACCCTTTTATGTTAAATGAGCCGTAAAAGATTTTCTTTTGTCCGTACATTTTGTTGAGATTTCTTATATTTGTCCGTAAATGTCGTTTTATTGATTTGGCAACCCAGGAAGACACTCGCAATTTTATTTTGTCGGAAATGTCAATTTTAGAATCACTTGAAGTGTTATAATTCAAATATTTAATATTTTTATAGTTTGAGGAACTTCAAGCACAACAACTCCAGGACACGTTGAGTTTAAATTAACTATGTAGCTGAGGGGAACATTTGTAAATAATTGAGAGCTGTCGTTTTTTTAAACAGGAAGTAGACTAAACAAAAAATAAGCCAGAGCATATTTCCGGACGTCTGTTGCCGTATCAACTTAATATTAATTATGCGCTTCACCGCTCTCCCTACCACTGCGACCGCTCATCACTAAGACTAAGTAAGATTAACATATACTTTTACACGTCTGACACGATCTGAAGACTGTGATCCGGCAAAGTTATACTTGGTGAATGTCTGGTTTCTTAACGGGACTGTAATTAATTAATGATATCATAATCTCCATTATAATTCTTTTCTTGGATCATGTTCAACATACTTCCAGAAAAGGGGCCGTCCAGAAAGTACGTCACGGTCCAGGGGGGTAGGTTGTGTAAAAAAAAAGTGTGACATGGGGAGGGGAGTCTGACCATGTGTGACGTCACGGTGTTTTATATTAAATTTTTTAATATTTTGTTAATAGCAAAATAGTTTTTGCTCGCACTTTAACGAGAAGAGTCCGAGATTTGTGACAGTTTAGGACGGGGGGAGGGGCGGGAGTTAAAAACGGTTTAAAGCGGCCCCAAATACGAGATATGAAATTTTGTGCAAGACTGCAAGCCGGGAAAATTGACAATTAACTTGATTGTCTGATTAAAAGAGCTGTTTAAGAGACTTAAACCTTTGCTTCAGTTCAAAACATGTATTGCTAAAACCTCAATGATGTCTTCATGCAAAATACCAACGGCATCTGACTCTCTTATATCAAATATTAACGTTTATTACATATGACATATAGCGAATGAGACTCGTTGGTTAACGCAAGATGACGACCCGTCTGAGACAATGTCAACTCGGAGTTCAAACGCCGAGTAAGAGGAGCTTGTCGATGAGTGTTCAGACATTGTAAGCTCGTTCTTTGACGTAACGCTATACCGGAGCATTGTAAACTCGTTCTTTATCGTGACGCTACACAGGAGCATTGTAAACTCGTTCTTTGACGTGACGCTATACCGGAGCTTAGCTGTCTTTGACGTGACGCTATACCGGAGCTTAGCTGTCTTTGACGTGACGCTATACCGGAGCTTAGCTGTCTTTGACGTGACGCTCCACCGGAGCTGCTCGCTCTTTGACGTGACGCTACACCGGAGCTGCTCGTTCTTTGACGTGACGCTATACCGGAGCTGCTCGTTCTTTGACGTGACGCTATACCGGAGCTTAGCTGTCTTTGACGTGACGCTACACCGGAGCTTAGCTGTCTTTGACGTGACGCTACACCGGAGCTGCTCGCTCTTTGACGTGACGCTATACCGGAGCTTATCTGTCTTTGACGTGACGCTACACCGGAGCTTAGCTGTCTTTGACGTGACGCTATACCGGAGCTTAGCTGTCTTTGACGTGACGCTACACCGGAGCTGCTCTCTCTTTGACGTGACGCTATACCGGAGCTTAGCTGTCTTTGACGTGACGCTATACCGGAGCTTGGCTGTCTTTGACGTGACGCTACACCGGAGCTGCTCGCTCTTTGACGTGACGCTATACCGGAGCTTAGCTGTCTTTGACGTGACGCTATACCGGAGCTTGGCTGTCTTTGACGTGACGCTATACCGGAGCTTAGCTGTCTTTGACGTGACGCTATACCTGAGCTTAGCCGTCTTTGACGTGACGCTATACCGGAGCTTAGCTGTCTTTGACGTGACGCTATACCGGAGCTTAGTAAAAACAACACTTTCATCCATTGTGGTGTAAGGTTACGAAAATCACCAACAAGCTTATTCTCGAGGTTTACTGTCGGGCGTGTTAGTGCAGGCGATTACAGTTGCGACTGTCAGGTCATTAATATAAACTTGTCATGTCTATTGAAGTGTTTGGATACAGGACAATTATACCCTAATAAATAACATTGTCTGGATACAGGTCAATTATACCCTAATAAATAACATGATCTTTTCTGTCCAACTTCATTGCAGTCCAACACCCTTTTATTCTGTTTGGGGTGGATGTGGTTAAAAGAAGACTTGCTGTTTGGGGTGGATGTGGTTAAAAGAAGACTAGCCGTTTTGGTGGATGTGGTTAAAAGAAGACTAGCTGCTTGGGGTGGATGTGGTTAAAAAAAGACTAGCTGTTTCGGGTGGATGTGGTTAAAAGAAGACTAACTGTTTCGGGTGAATGTGGTTAAAAGAAGGCTAGCTGTTTCGGGTGGATGTGGTTAAAAGAAGACTAGCCGTTTGGGGTGGATGTGATTGAAGGAAGACTAAATATATATATATATTGGTTAGTGACTAGGAAATATAAAATATTAGTTGTTGCCAGGAAGATGTGTTCGTGGCATTGTTTGTTAGGACACGAGTATTCATCTGGAAGGCCTAGGTTTGCCAGAGAACACTGATAGAGACATAAAAGAGCACCAGACAAAAATTAAATCTGGATTCGATTCGTGGTCCTTTGGACCGGTAATAGGTGCAAACGAAATTTAAGTTGTTTAGCAGTAAGACTGACAGCCTACTTCATGAAGTAGATATTGTAAACTATCTAAAGTTTGTGTAGCTAATAAAGGTTGGAGCCGATCTCGGCACAAGAGTGTACAGGTCCAAGGTGCTTGAGACTTACATGGAAACATATTTGACTGCGGACATGATACTGGAACCCTTCAAACATATAATGAAAACAAAAAGTCAAGAAAAGAAAGTGTACACACATTTAAATAAGGCTTAAAATATACAATAAACTTTCAACGAGCTCTTGGCGCTTTTTAGATTGGTGACATGCGCTTCGGTAGCTCATGGTGTCACCCAGTGCTGTGGTAGCTCATGGTGTCACCCAATGCGGTGGTAGCTCATGGTGTCACCCAGTGTGGTGGTAGCTCATGGTGTCACCCAGTGCTGCGGTAGCTCATGGTGTCACCCAGTGCTGCGGTAGCTCATGGTGTCACCCAGTGCGGTTGTAGCTCATGGTGTCACCCAGTGTGGTGGTAGCTCATGGTGTCACCCAGTGTGGTGGTAGCAAATTGTGTCACCCACTGTGGTGGTAGCTCATGGTGTCATCCAGTGTGGTGGTAGCTCATGGTGTCACCCAGTGTGGTGGTAGCTCATAGTGTCATCCAATGTGGTGGTAGCTCATGGTGTCACCCAGTGTGGTGGTAGCTCATGGTGTCATCCAGTGGTGGTAGCTCATGGTGTCACCCAGTGCGGTTGTAGCTCATGGTGTCACCCAGTGTGGTGGTAGCTCATGGTGTCACCCAGTGCGGTTGTAGCTCATGGTGTCATCCAGTTTGGTGGTAGCTCATGGTGTCACCCAGTGTGGTGGTAGCTCATGGTGTCACCCAGTGTGGTGGCAGCTGATGGTGTCACCCAGTGTGGTGGTAGCTCATGGTGTCACCCAGTGTGGTGGTAGCTCATGGTGTCACCCAGTGTGGTGGTAGCTCATGGTATCCCCCCTTCCCAACCTCAAAGCTAGACCTCTACCGAGTCTGCCAGTGCCAAATAACGGAAACATGAAGAAGTAGACAAGTTGGTGTCACCCGGTGTGCTCCCCACCCCCTGCTGACGCCACTGGTTTTAACAATTTAGTCTTATGTATTTGATCCATTAAAATCATCTTAACGTATCATTAATCGTTTTCAAAGTAACCTATTCAAAGCTATCGCCATTATTCTCATACAGCTTTTTAATGTACGGCATCTCGTCATTGTCCGAAACTATGAAAATACACCGTGAGCTACAGGAGTAATTCATCATCTTCTGATCGGCCTTCCCCTTGTATAGCTCCGCCCCTTTATCGATCACGTGGGTCACGTGAATCCGAACCACACGGAAGGAGCAGACGACGATGGGAACCGATCGGTGTCAGAATGAAACTGGCGACCATAATTCCACTTAGCACGCGCCATTTCGCGGGGAAAATCTGCCTCGTTTCCACTCCTCATTTCCGCTACTCGTCGCCTCCTTTGAGCGTCTAATCCAGTTGACCAATGGCGTATCCCCTAGCATATTAACGAGCCCCGGCGTCCACCAATGATAACGGGCTTTCCTGCCCGTGTTATTGATCTTTGTTTCCTGTGAGTAAATGTTGATGGCCGCAATTAGCGCTCCGGCCAAATCCAGCTTATTCAATTAATTACACCCAGGCGCGATAGAGAAACATTGTGGAGCGCAGCCAAGCGTTGAGTTCGGCTTGTCTGCATGGGTCTCCAAGAAACCACAGTTGTTTTGCTTTTTTAACTCAACTATTTTTTATCTCCTTTTTTTGTGGGGTTAGTTCATGGGTTGGGTGTAGGAATTGCTGATTTTTCATAATCATAAGTTCAGTTTTCGAGTATTATTATATTAATTGTTTTTTGTCTTAAATGGAATGCCGACTTTGGCCCATCGCCAACTAGGTCTTCTCATGAGTGTTAGATATTTTTATTTTAACAGTCCCAGATCCAATGCCAGAAAAGAATATAAAAGAATGATGAGAGTTAACGTTGAAAAGTAAAGTTGGCATAAATATTTTCACTTATTAATCTTTAAATATGTGTGAATTTTTTACGTTTCTCTCTTTCTTTTAGGTTTAGTTTTTATCCTTCTCTCTTTCCTTTTCTTTCAATCTTCATCCAGCACATTCCGCCCTAATAGATTAATCTGATTCTCTCTATCTCTCTCTTCCTCCCTCCCTCCCACCCCTCTCTCTATCTCTCTCTCTTCCTCCCTCCCTCCCNCCCCTCCACCTCCCCTCACCACCTCCCCCACCGCCCCTGACTCACGGCACACGACCGTCCGCCGCTGGTGACACTGGACGTCATGCCCGCGACGGGCAGCGATGCCCCAAATAACGCCCCGGGGGCGCGTGCCCGCACGTAATTGTTCTCACTCACTTTCGGGGTGCCGGAGGTACAGCAGCCGCCAGGGCCAGTAATCATCTAGTGCCGGAGTTTGTTCGACTCCATGTAAGGGTAACAAAACCACTCGGAGGCGTGCGACTTGAGTGTCCGTACGGGTGGTCGGGAGTTCGGATCCGATTACCACTCCAGTCAAAACACTTCATCTGTGGCAGCAGATTTTTGTGATTGTTTCTCAGCGGAGTACGGATGGAACTATTTCTTTGACCCCTCGGAGTCGTACTAGTGGTGAGGTTTTGAAGACGGCAGGAAATCTGTGGCGGAACTATTTATTTTCTTGATCTGTTACGACGGCGAAAAGGGAATCGCTCCAGCGAAAGAAATTCTATGTTCATAGTAATAATAAATGCACTAGGAATATCGGCTTAGAAGTTAGTTTTTAAAAAAAAAAAAAAAAAAAAAAAAAAAAAATTCACTTTAATTTAAATGTCTCTAATTTTAAATTAAATCAATGGGGAAAAATCTTTTTTTTTTTTCTTTAAAAAAATTAATTTAATTTTTTTTGTGTTAACATTAAAGTTAAAACACGAAGCAAACAAGTAACTTAGTCTATTGCCCGGTCACCCACTAAAGCTATAATTTTTCAACTTATAAATAGCTCAAGAATGTCCTTCGTGGGATTAGCATATTAATTGAATAGCCGCTCCCATCCAATGTATTTGAGTGAAGTCCTCTGTTAATGTGAATTATTCAACGGATTCTGTGAACACCTTAGCTTACCGTCGTGACATCACGGGAACACCGTAGAGTTTAGTTGCATTTCTTGGAAAAAGATCTCGCCTGGAATTAAAGGGAAAGTTGCTAGACTAATACACAATATAAGCAAACCTGAAAATAAATTATTATGAAGTGTTAAGACTTAAAGCCTTAAAATAATGGTTATCTGGTTGGATATAGTCGTGTCTCAAGGAATGTGTCGTGTTGTGACGCGTGTGTCGTGTTGTGACGCGTGTGTCATGTTGTGACGTGTATCGTGTTGTGACGTGTGTCATGTTGTGACGTGTGTCGTGTTGTGACGTGTGTCGTGTTGTGACGTGTGTCGTGTTGTGACGTGTGTCATGTTGTGACGCGTGTGTCATGTTGTGACGCGTGTGTCGTGTTGTGACGCGTGTGTCGTGTTGTGACGCGTGTGTCGTGTTGTGACGCGTGTGCCGACGTTGTTGTAGGAGAAAGAAGATGGTCACGTCCCATAACATTTAGCAGTTAAATCAACACACTCATACACATACACACATACATCCTCATTAGAGCTGTAGGGTTTAACTGTTGTTTTCAATTATATTTGATGATTTTTATTTGTTTAGTTTGTGTCTGTGTGTTTTAATTAAGGCTGCGGAAATTAACTATTAATTTCTCGATTAATCGTTAAGAAATCTTAAATCTTAAATTATTTTTAACTGACAAGAGTAACACCGTTAGTCAAATCATTAAACCTTGAAACACTAGAGGATAGAAGAACCAAGAGTAAATTAGTAATTATACATAAGGCAATTAATTCTAATTTAGAAATACAACACAAAGATAACCTTCAAATAGACATAAAGATAAAAACACCTTTCTTATTCCATATGCAAGAACAAACACATACAAGTTTTCTTTCTTTGCGTCCGGTATTCGGGCTTTGAATGGGTTGCCTGAAGGAACCAGGAAAGCCAACACTTTATCATCATTTAAAACTCTAGTAAGAATACAGGACTAAAGACAAAACCATAGAAATACGTAGGATGCAATTATCTTCTGTACAGAAGGAGCGTCTGTAACATATAAGATAAGATAAGATTAATTGACTAATCACTTAAAAATTATTGGAAGTTAAAAAAGAAAATTGCAGTCGATAAATAATTTTTTTTAAAACTTCCTGACGATCAAACGAACTTTTAGGTTTTAAACTATTGACTGACGGAAATGCGCAAAATGTTGATAAAGTTTGCCTGTCATGGTTCTAACACTTATTTTATTTTAAATGCGTAATGAGCTAATGACTCGGAGACAGAAAATGACGACAGCCACTCTGATGAATTACTGTGTTACAAAATGGAAATAAAAGTTTCTGGTAATATTAACCCTCTACAATGGTGGAAACTTAATGAACACGAATATCCGAAAATGTCATTCCCTGCCAAATCCGGGCGTACCAGTTACCTATGTTCCAAGTCAATGAATGTTGCGAATGATTATTCAGCTTTTTTGCGTAGTTGGTTAAAAGATGACATTTGAAGGAGACATTCCAGTGTTATTTAGATTTTCAAAAATAACGTTTAATAAGTTTTACTAATGACATAATAATTTCTTTTTGACTAATCGAAATTAACAAATAATTAATCGTTAATTTTTCAAAAGTTAACGATTAAATTTAAATTAATAGTTAACAGCACTACTTTTAATGAGTTTTCGATTTTTGTTTGCATAAGTGGTAAATCGTTTTTGAAAATGTTTATTTTTTATTTTTAGGAGTCATGTTTACTGTTGGCAGGACATGTTTTTGTACGTGTTTCTATGACATGTTTTTGTACTTGTTTGTATGACATGTTTTTGTACTTGTTTCAATGACATGTTTTTGTACTTGTTTCTGTGATATTATTTTTTACGATATTGTCTGTTTTATTGACGGTTATAATGTTATATATTATTATACATGTCAGCTTCTAATTAAACATTTATTTAGAACAAATAATAAATCAAAATATTGGTATGATTAAGCTCCGGAATACATACTAAACTCATACGACTCATTCATTGTTATGATATGTCAATTGGTATGGACTTTATATACAGATATGAGTAGTAGATTGGTATGGACTTTAGATACTGATATGAGTAGTAGATTGGTATGGACTTTATATACTAAGGTGTGTAGTAGATTGGTATGGACTTTATATACTGATATGAGTAGTAGATGGGTATGGACTTTATATACTAATATGAGTAGTAGATTGGTACGGACTTTATATACTGATATGAGTAGTAGATTGGTACGGACTTTATATACTGATATGGGTAGTAGATTGGTATGGACTTTATATACTGATATGAGTAGTAGATGGGTATGGACTTTATATACTAATATGAGTAGTAGATGGGTATGGACTTTATATACTAATATGAGTAGTAGATTGGTACGGACTTTATATACTGATATGGGTAGTGGATTGGTACGGACTTTATATACTGATATGGGTAGTGGATTAATATGGACCTTATATACCAATGTGTGTAGTAGATTAATATGGACCTTATATACCAATGTGTGTAGTAGATTAATATGGACCTTATATACCAATGTGTGTAGTGGATTAATATGGACCTTATATACCAATGTGTGTAGTAGATTAATATGGACCTTATATACCAATGTGTGTAGTAGATTAATATGGACCTTATATACCAATGTGTGTAGTAGATTTGAAAGATGTTAAGGCATTGTGTTCATTCTAGTTTCTTACGATTAAAATGTCAATGTCAAAAGAAAAAAAAAATTCCCCAATTTAAAGAGTTCTTTTGCTTTGATTGGGTTTAGATTCCGGTAAATTATTGTCTCCTGATTTAAGTTTTATTCCAATAACATATTTTACATTTTCATATCGCTAAGGTTATCTTTTAAAAACAGGTTTTTATTATTAATCCCGAAAGACATGCGATTATATACACTCATTTTGACACTTGTTGTCAGTTGTAGTTAAATAGAATAGGTGACAGTTAAAACAGAAGACAATGATAGAAAAGGCATTTTCTGGAGGGATCCGCTTTTAAAGTTAGTTTTAATTAATGTCTTTATCTTCTCCTTTTTTTCCAGCTCATTTTTAGATATAATATACTTTGTTCTTTTACTTTCTAGCTGTCAAAATAAAAGTTCAGGAATAGCCGAAAAATTCCCCTACCCAACATCTTTTGTTAAAACGTTAATGAAGAGCTTTTTTTAAAAAATATAAAAATAATTATTATTTTGTAATATATATGTAAGCTATAAAATTTATGAGACTTCTATTTGCATGATTTAGAAACTTGATAAATGACTGAAATCAAAGCTTTAAAGATTTTTAAAAAACCATTATAATTTTTTTCTATTTCTATCACTTTGTGCCCCTAATGGAAAAGTTCTAATTTAAATTGGTTTCTATTTTAAAATTCAATTTGATCGATTTTATAAAAAAAATCAAATTAAAAAAATTACTTGATAAGAAATAACAATCGTCATTTAGATTGTATACAATCATACACTATTTTTTTTTCAAAACCATTTCCAGTCTGACTCCCAGTCTAATTATTTTAATACTGAAGACTGAAGTGTTAACACGAGTCAAAGATACATAATACATACGTAGTTTATACGTAAGATCAAAGACATCTGGAGTGTGTAGTAATACTTGATAGCTCTAACGTTTTATAATAAGTTGTTTGGTTGTCTCAAAGTATGTTGCTGTCATTATACAATTACAAATCAATCGATACATAGGACATTGATTTAGCTACATAGGACACTGATTTAAATACACAGGACATTGGCATATTTATTTAAATACATATGACATTGACACATTGATTTTAATACATAGGACATTGACACATTGATTTTAATACATATGACATTGACACATTGATTTTAATACATAGGACATTGACACATTGATTTTAATACATAGGACATTGACTCGTTGATTTAAATACATCGGAAATTTAGAAGATGGTTTGTAAATAAATATTACATATGGGTGGGGTTAGAAGAGGATTGTTACATTTTGATGGAGTTCGAAGAACGTTATTTAACTTCGATGAAGTTATAGAGAGTTACTATATTTGGATGGAGCTAGAAGAGAGTTGTTAATGTTACATTTTGATGGAGTTCGAAGAACGTTATTTAACATTGACGAAGTTATAGAGAGTTACTATATTTGGAAGGAGCTAGAAGAGAGTTGTTAATGTTACATTTGATGGAGTTCGAAGAACGTTATTTAACCTCGATGAAGTTAAAGAGAGTTGCTATATTTGGATGGAGCTAGAAGAGAGTTGTTACATTTTGATGGAGTCAGAGCTTAGAATAGATTTTTTTGCATTCGGGTGGAGCTAGAAGTGATTTGGGGACAGAGTTTTAAGAGATATAGTTAAATATAAGTAGATACAAAAGAGTTGAGGCATATTGAAAGCTAAAAATATAGTATTTTTACACATTTAGCGTTAATAGAAGTTGTTTACTTATGATTAGTTTAAAATGTATGATTGCCACATGAAGATTGTTAGAAAATGGTTTGTTACATTTAGATCGTTTTATGGATGTGGAAACAAATGGATATCCAGACGAGGATTGTTACATGAAGATAGTTAGAAGATGGGTGTTACATGAAGATAGTTAGAAGACGGTTGTTACATTAAGATATTTAGAAGTTGGGTGTTACATGAAGATAGTTAGAAGATGGTTGTTACATTAAGATATTTAGACGATGGGTGTTACATGAAGATAGTTAGAAGATGGTTGTTACATTAAGATATTTAGAAGATGGGTGTTACATGAAGATAGTTAGAAGATGGTTGTTACATTAAGATATTTAGAAGATGGGTGTTACATGAAGATAATTAGAAGATGGTTGTTACATTAAGATATTTAGAAGATGGGTGTTACATGAAGATAGTTAGGAGATGGTTGTTACATTAAGATATTTAGAAGATGGGTGTTACATGAAGATAGTTAGAAGATGGGTGTTACATGAAGATATTTAGAAGATGGGTGTTGCATGGTACATTTTCAATTTTTAAATGCGTGTAAACCGTTCCTTAAGTAATTTTTTTTCATTGAAGAGTTGTTGGGACTATTCCAACATAATTCATTTTACTATTCTTTATATATATATATATATATACACACACATATATATATATATATATATATATATATATACACACACACACACTATTATATACTATTCTTATAATAAAACAACAGGAAAACAAGGAAATAATCCAACAATACAAAACACTAAGATAGGTGACATAACAGCAGCTCCTTCATAATCCTTACTTATGAGCTCTAGTGATCTGTTTGACGGGAGCACAGAACTCCCCTTCCGCTCCCCCCCCCCTCACACATTGCTGTTTTAATACTAAACTGGTGTTTTAAATGCTAGGATTATTCTGAGTGTAAGAGATTATAGACTTATTAAAATTTACTAGTTTCTTTAGCTAATCACCTTTCTGCTGCTAGTTATTTAAAAAAAAAACACAAACAAACATAAATAATGAAGGAAAAAATATACTTTGGAATCACATGTGAACTACTTTGGGATAACGTAAATTGTCAACTTTGAAATAAGTTTAACTGATCTAACATTGACCGAACGATATTTCACCAAAAAATGGAGGAGTTGACCCAGTTTGTTCACAAATCCTTTGAAAACTGCCAGAGCTTAGCTGTGACTGACGTCGCGGAGCGTCACCCGGAAGTGACGCTGCGCCAGGACGACTGCGCAGGTTTGGACATGAAGATCTGCGCCATCAAAAGCGACAAGCGCTACAACGGGGACCACAGCTTCGACGATGACGAGGATGTTGATGACGACGACGAGGATGAGATTGACATCGATAATGTCCCGGAGGAGTCTTCTCCCCCTGCCTCAGCGGATCTCACATCTGGTAACGATAACCCTGTGTTTGTCCTCGGTGTAAAAACTTTTTTTTTGTATTTAAAATAGGGCTTCCGAAATTATCGATTAATTTCTCGATTAATCGGTAAAATTTTCATCGATTTAAATTATTTTCATCAACAAAACAGGGATCTAATTTCAAGCAAATGTTTTAAACAATTTTTACGATTTATTAATAAATAAGTAATTATTAAAAATTAACAATAGTTTGCTTTATTTACTTACAAACTTCTCCATTAAAAAAAAAATTCAAAATATTAACTTTAAAATAAGCTGTTTCTATAAGGAAAATGATAATTAAAAATTTAACATTGTTTTTATTTAATTAGCAATAACAAAATTTGAATTTATTGACCTTATGTTAAACTACTTAAATTTTTAAAAAAACCTCTCCATTGCCTGTTTCTGTTACTTCCATTGAAATTTTTAGTTTGATAGCGTCATACATCTTAGTTTTGGCTTTAATCAAAATTTATCGATTAATTATTCGATAATTTTTCAAAACTTAACAATTAAATTTTAATTAATCGATAATAGCCCTAATTTAAAACAAAAATTATTTATTGCTAAATGAGGTACCGTTAATTGGCCTTCTGCGCGCACATATCTTCTTTTAGTCCACATATTTTTTCTACTAGTGTTGCAACTTTTAATAGTGACATTAGATTTCCCCTACCACCATTTAAGATGCATGACGTTTTATTAACCCAAAATAAATGGGATCGACTTATTGGTCGTGTTGACGTGCGATGCCTTGAGGGGAGGAGGGCTGAAGTCCGGCCCGTGGGCGAAATTCGGCCGGCGTTAACTTTTTTTTTTACCCGCCCGCGACCTTATATTATTAAGTAATTAATGTACTGACGATTTTTTTATAAAAACCAAAACATTACATTTACTAGAAAAGCTGAAATTGTGCGGATTTTGAACAAATAAAATACTATGACATTAAATGATGGTAAACATCGATGACCCCTTAATGTCTCACCGCATATCTTTTAAGGGTATTGATTATTCTAAAAAACTAATGAAGCTATGTTACGTTATTGGCACTACATTCAGTGACGTACAATGGTAAAATCAATGACGTAAGATTTGTTGTTGGGGGTTTTTTGTTTTTCGCCAACGACTGTCACCAAACAGCAAACACTGGTTTAAAAACGCCTAGTATCTCTAGCCATATTCATCAACTCCCAACTCACCATTCACCCACTCACTGTTCATTCCATTCACCGTTCATTCCACTCTCAGTTCACCCACTCACTGTTAATTCCACTCACCATTCACCCCCCTCACAGTTCACCCCATTCACCCTTCACCCCACTCACCGTACACCCCACTCACCGTACACCACACACACAGTTCACCCCAGTCACCATTCACTACACTCACCATTCACCCCACTCTCCATTCACCCCATTCACCCTATTCACCATTCACCCCACTCATCGTTCACCCCACTCACCGTTCACCCCACTCACCATTCACCCCTACACCATTCACCCCACTCACAGTTCACCCCATTCACCATTCACCTCCTTCAACATTCACCCCACTCATCGTTCACCCCACTCACCATTCACCCCACTCACCATTCACCCCAATCACCGTACACCACACTCACAGGTCCCAAACCTTACACAATCATACACTAGCATACAAACACTCAAATAGCTTATAAAATCTAGAAATTTTCAATTCTTTTGAACAATGATTGATAAATATTTGAAAATTTAATTTTTTGCACTAAATTCGGGGAAACTTTAAATTCTTTGTTCTATTGGTGAGCGCTATCTTTTTTTTTTTAAGTAACAATACTTCACGCCTTTGAATTATTCCCTATATTTTAAATCTGATACTAAACATTTAACAATAATAATTTTCCCGCCAACTTCTAAAATTAGCTAGACATTTTTCCCCACCCTTAATCTTTGCTCACTGGCCCAATATGTGCTAATTTGGGAGACGTATAATTTCTCTAATAAAATGATACTTCGAATTTTCTGGCCCCTTCCGGTCGACTCGTGCTGTCGGCGAATGTCTGGGAGATCTCGTCTCGCGTGAACGGTGACCGTCTGCTTTGATTTGTCTTGCTTCCGGTACAGCTGATCAGCTGAGATAAACGCGAGACTTCGTCCTGTGCAGCAGAAACGCTGGGCCAACAGCAGCCGATGGTGAATAATTAGTTCAGGCCCCCTGTGCCTTGGGACTGACGTTGGGTGTGGAATGGTCTAAGACAGGGGTCTCCAAACTTTTCTGCTGGAGGGCCACATGAACTGTCAAACAGCAGTTTGGGGGCCGACTACACACAGTTTTGTAGTAAATTTAAGGTTAAAAATAGTATATTATTTATTTAAGATTCAAAGTTCTCCAGGGGTCGGATAAGAGGGCCTCGCGGGTCGCATCTGGCCCGCGGGGCGTAGTTTGGAGACCCTTGGTCTACTACAATGATGTGATGTGTGTGTGTAGATATATTTAGACTGAAATTTGGGGATGGAATGGTCAAATACAAAATAGTTTTAAAGACATGAAATAGAATGTTATTTTAATCTTAAACTAATTTCGATATAATTCAATGAAATTTTGATTGTTTTATATTAAAAAAAAAAGGTGTCAGATAAAAAAGGCTATAATAATAATAATAATAATAACAATAATAATAATAATTATTATTATTATAATAATAATAATAATAATTAATAATTAATAATAATAATAAAGCAATAATAATAATAGTAAGAGTAGTAATAATAATAATAAATTGATTATAATTAGTGTAACTCGGTACACCAATAAGCCGCTGGGCTCACGGCGCCTCACATAAAAATCGTAACACACAAATAATTATGAACGCATTCAATGTTAACATACGTATCATACAAGTGTAAACTAGATGACGGGGGTAATACCAATGTTTATATATGGGAAATCATACGAAAGAAAAACATCTATCTTATCTTATCTTATATGTTACAGACGCTCCTTCTGTACAGAAGATTATTGCGTCCTACGTATTTCTATGGTTTGTGTTTAGTCCTGTATTCTTACTAGAGTTTTAAAAGATAATAAAGTGGTGGCTTTCCTGGTTTCTTCAGGCAACCCATTCCACGCCTGTTGGACCACTATTGTTAATTATTGATTTGAACGATGAAAACAAATAATAAGGCAATTATTACAAGTTAATCAGAGTTTTTAGATAAATAGTATTTAAATTTTTAATATTTTGTGGAAGTACATTGTTATATGATTATTATTTTTTTGTTTCATATCTGGATATAAAATATAGATCTATTTCTTTTTTTTCGCTGCCTGTTACATTTCTTCTCAAAACGACACCTCACATGTGGTTCATTGTCAGGTCAGCCGATGTCAATATTTTACGACATCAGGTTATTCAAAGACTACAAATCTCCTCAGCTGTGAGCAGCTCACGTCGCGCTGTGCTGTACTCCGAGCGGTCCGTCAGATGTTTTTCAACCATATGATTTCAGGATCTCACCAAAGCCACGCGCGGCGCGAGAATTAGTGTTATCGGTAATGGTAATAAGGGGCCGGATATTAGGAGCCATTAGTGCAAGATTGCAGGGTAACGCGCTCCATAACGAGGGCCAATTGTCGGCCGCCAGAGGGCGACCCTCTCATTATCCTAACCGTTCAGAAAATCGGCGGATTGATTCTTCCATGGACTATTTTTTCTTAAACTTCAGGAATTTTCTCCTCCTTTTGAAATCAATATCATGAAAGATAACTTCTTCTCTATGATCTACGAATGCATGTCTCGTACAGTAGACAGCAGTTGGCAGTTAACAACTAGACATTGGGAAAGTCAAGTCTTGAACTTTTGGTAGGACTCCTCAATTATACAATTATAAGGCTAACGGGAGTGTTGGAGACACGTTCAGTTTTCCCTGAGGCCATACAGAGTAATGGCACAGAGTCATATAGGCACATACAGGATGGTGGCACAAAGTCATATAGGCTCATACAGGCTATTAAATGACAGGCACTCCTAAAGGTTTCTGTGAGCCTGTTTAATGACAGGCGTTCCCACAGGTGTCATTGAGTATGTTTTATGTAAACAGCCAGATCTGTTTGTCTCGGACCCATAAAACCACAGGTCAAATTACTGCTACGACCAAACACTCGGACCCATAAAACATGTCAAATTGCTGCTGCGACAAAACACTCGGACCCATAAAACCACAGGTCAAATTGCTGCTATGACCAAACACTCGGACCCATAAAACCACAGGTCAAATTGCTGCTATGACCAAACTCTTGGACCCATAAAACCACAGGTCAAATTGCTGCTACGACCAAACACCTGGACCCATAAAACCACAGGTCAAATTGCTGCTACGACCAAACACTCGGACCCATAAAACCACAGGTCAAGTTGCTGCTACGACCAAACACTCGGACCCATAAAACAGGTCAAATTGCTGCCACGACCTAACACTCGGACTCATAAAACCACATGTCAAATTGCTGCCACGACCAAACACACTTGGATAACTTCTACTCTGTTCTGCTTGTGCTTGTACAGACTATAAATTCCTATCACTTTTAATCTACATCATTAATTAAATGAATTAGTTCGGCATCCCAGTCGGCTCATGCTTCTCTCTAATTGAATTCATTTCCTACGCATTATTGGTTAATTGCGGCATTCCTGGCCAACTGGCGCATGTCTATGGCGCACATTTCACCAGGAGTTTAGGGATAAATCTGGAGTAATAAAAAAAATCATGTTAAGCCTGGTCCCTATTGGAATTCAGGACGTGTTAGCGCATTTTCGTATTATGTATCAGTACTTATGTTAGATATCAGCATTATGTAGTTATCAGTAATTGTGTTTAGATTTTAGACAAATTTTTATGAATTTTCTTGTGTAATGAATATACCTGACATTTTTTTAATTTAAAAGTCATTTCTTTACATTTAAATTTTTTTTATTTTCTCTTTCATCTAACTACAAGTCACCACAAATGATGACGTTAAAGTCTCTAAACTTTTACACATATTCTAATGACGTCAACTAAAAAAAAAACTAATTCTTTTGCACGCTTTCGCACCACTCTTGAATGCTTGAAAAACTATGTATTCGACTTCCGGCAATGGCGGCCGTTCCCTGCGCTAGTGTTACCTCTCGATTCGAAATGTTTTTTGGTAGTTTTAACGAGGTCTTTTATCGGATCGAGTAACTGAGTGTTGATGCACAAATGGCAGGTCAGGATATACAAAAAACATATATACCTCATGGGTCTAGGATTTATGGATGCTGAGATCAAGGGTGATGACGGACGGACGGACAAAACGGGTGCAATAGCGCATTCGACTTCTCGAAAATGCGCTTAAAATTGGAGCGATATTTTTATACAGTACCTCATGCCCCCCTTTGCCCGTCCCCTTTTAAAATTGAACGTTCGTCTATGAACGTGTGTAGCGAGCAGGTTTAATACACGTAAGTTCTGTAACTCTAGTGTCGCGAATGAGGAATGTTAACTTCATTCGATTATGGGTAACTGGTACGTTCCAAAACAATTTGCTTTTTTTTTTTTTTTTTTTAAGAGTTATAGGCGAAAATTGTTGCTATTCCCGGAATAATTCAATGGGGAATATTCATTCTCTGTAGACGTTTTAAAGTAAACAAAAAATAAATTTATTAATATATAATTTAATAGACTTAATCTTCTTTTGATAGTCAATGGAATTCAAATGCTATAACGCGTTAGCGTTGTCCCCGTTCTAAAAGAATTATGTAAAATTATGTAATTGGTTCTAAAAGAATATATATATTTACAATATTCGTTTTTATCTTTATGTAAAACACAAATTACCGCAAGCGATTAAACTTGTCTGAATCATTAGCAGAACTTTGTCTACAACGAGAAATATTTAAACAGAAGTTCGGTACGAGTCTTTTCCTCTACAACTTTTTATAAACGAGACCAGAACCTCCCC
>MUZC01000086.1:108957-144063 GCA_002072015.1 Radix auricularia
AAGGAAGGGATTGAGGGACATGGTCCCCGCTTCCTATATCCATGGTCGCACTGAAGACCAGCTGGGAACAACTTAACGCCATTCGATTTTTTTATATCCCCCCCCCCCGCACTAACTATTTTTTAAAAAATTTACCCGCCCCTATTTCTTCAAGCAATTTGAAGAGCGCACGAGTCAAATCTATACAATACAAACAAATACAGTTCGTTTATATCATTCGTGGTTTTTTTAATGTGATGAACGTCGATTTAGTCGATATTTCCGCGGTAAACATGGCCGGCCATTAAGAGGAAAGTTATAATTTTAGGACGACAAAAACTTGCAGACGTCATTTGAGTCACTGACGTAGTGAAACGTCAATGTGGCGGCATACATTTAGAGTGTGTGTGTGGGGGGGGGGGGGGGTGATAAATGTGAATAAAGAAATTGGTCGACATAAACTGCGAGGTATAAATGGGTGAGGCGTCAATGGGGGTGGAATAAATTTGTGGAGACTTCAACGGAGAAATATAAACTGAGAATAATGAGTGTGTTGTGCCGCCACGGTCGGGATTAATTTCGAATGTAAATGTACAGGCTTCCACAACATGACTTGTCGTTTATTTGAACATAACGAAATCGAGACATAACATTTTCTTGTCCTAAACCAGCGCTTCTCAAACGTTTTGGTATGGTTGACCGGCAGTAATTTTTCAACAGCACCAGGGAGGGTTCAAAGTTCAACTATTTTCCCTGTACTGACTGACGTAGTAGATATATTTAATTTATTTTATTTTATTTGCTTCATTTTGGGGCCTTTCTGCCGAAATATTGACATGTTATATATGGGTTAGAATTACTGGTAGCAACTACAGGGATTAAAAAATAATTTTGTTCTGTTTTTTCTTGATAACTTCTGTGGAGCGGCAACTGCTGAGGGGCCCACTGACCGGCACCACTGTTATAAACAAAAACCCACGCAGACGACAAAATGTTTCGTTAGCCATCCAAGACACAATGAATTGTGACGTCAGTTCAGACAGTTTATCAGCGACATCTTTCCAAACGAGCAGACGCATAATTTGTCTTTTTATTTATAAAAAAAATTTAATATTATTTATGTATGCATATTGTTAAATAAGAGTTATGTATATTTTCTTTTATTGCTTGTGAGAGGTGCGATAAGTGTGTTTTAGCTTTATTTATACCCTCTTTGGGGCTAGAGATTAAATGTGTAATTCTTTTGTGAAGGCGAACTCTCTAGACCTTGTTTTTGTTGAGCCTTTTCGTCCATGAGGGGCATCCACTGATCATCGTCGGCGTCTGAGATTCCTCCAAGGACATAGGCCACCTACAAGAGCTCTCCAGGCATCTCTATCCTGGGCCATTTTCTCCAGGATCTTCCATTCATGGCCAATCCTCTTGATGTCTGCCTCCAATTCTCGGCGCCAGGTGTTTCTTGGACGGCCCCTTTTCTTCTTACCCTGTGGGTTCCATTTCAGGGCTTGCCTTGTTGTATTAGAAGCAGGTTTACTTAGTGTATGAACAATCCACCTCCATAGCTTCTAAAGAATCTCTTCCTCAATGGCTTCTGTTTCGTCCGCTGCCACAGTTCCCGGTTGCTGATTTTGTCCGGCCAGAGAATTCTGAGAATCCTTCTTAGACAATTGTTCATGAAGGTCTGGATTCTGGTCAGGTTTACGGTCATCGTTCTCCTCGTCTCGGCTCCATATAGCAGCACAGATTTCACCTTAAGGTTAAAAATCCTTACTTTCAACATGCTGCTTAACTTGTTAGAGACCCAGACATTCATAGTTGTTGGAAGGCTGCTCTTGCTTTTTCGATCCTTTTTTAAAAAAAAAAAATCAGCGTCTGTGCCACATTGTTTATCTAGTTTGATCCGCATTTTTGCAATATATTTTTCCCTTAGATTCTAAACAGTTCAGGAATATTATTTTTCTGGTAGAATCTATGTACTTTTGCTACCCGTATAATACAGAAGCGCACCGTTTTTGAATGCTCAAAATATTGCGAAAGGTTATGATCCCAAAGATGTGTTTTTCTCCTTCATCGTTTTACTGTTTATAACATACAAATATTAGATCTATACCTCCATGTTACACATTTGTATTTTCAAGTTTAATCATTAAATTTCGTTCAAACCTCAAGCCGTTCTAGTATATTCAAAGGTAGTGAGTATAGCCTCGTCAAAACGACCCAATATGCGGCTGCATACGCGCTCGTCCACTTCCGGTTATTGCTATTCTTAGTAACATTGTTTATAAAATGATGTTTATAAAATTGAAGAGTTACAAGTATTCACTGCGCCTTTCATTGAACCTCCGATTCTATATGTGCATTCAAACAATCTCTAAAATCTATCACTAAACCTAACCCAAAACCCTAAAAACTATCACTAAACCTAACCCAACCCTAAATACTATCACTAAACCTAACCCAAACCCTAAAAGCTATCACTAAACCTAACCCAAACCCTAAAAACCATCACTAAACCTAACCCAAACCCTAATAACTGTCACTTAACGTAACCCTAAAGTCTATCCCTAAGCCTAACATCAAAACAAACCATTAAAAAAAAAAATCTTATTCATAATCAATTCATGTAGTATTGTTTGAAAAAAAAATAAAAAAAATAGGCATCAATAAAGAAATCGAACCCCGGACCTGCGATGCAGCGTACTATCGTACTATCAATATGACCACATAGCCACACATTCACGATGAAATTTTTAACCTTATATAAAAAATATTACTAAGAATAGCAATAACCGGAAGTGAACGAGCACGTATGCAGCCGCATATTGGGTCGTTTTGACGAGGCTATACTCACTACCATATTCAAATGAACATTAACCCTAGACCAGAGGTTGACAACATGCGGCTCTTTCGATGTCAAATTGAGGCTCTCCAGTTCCGTGCGCAAATATTAATAATTACATAATTTTGGTTTCAAATCTCATGTTAATGGCTCTTTAAAAAAAATAGGAAATTTCTTAAACTGTAACTTTCGGCTCTACCGTCTCAAAAGGTTGCCGACCATTGCCATTGAGTGGGTTTTTCCATCTCTGACCTTGTGGTTTAGCAGCTCGTCGGAGATATAAAAGTTCGCCTGGAAGGTCCACAACAAAGTGGCAGTATTTCCTGAAGTATTTACCCCCCTTTAGTTGGCCATATGGAATCAACAGACGTACTCCAGTTATCATTATAATCTTGTTTTGATCAAGGCCCGATACTCTTGCGACGAAATTTGAGTATAAAATTTTATTTTTATTTCTTTATAATGCTGTCAAAATTATAATGGAAGAAATGGGGGGGGGGGGGGGGNGGGGGGGGGAGCTATTTTATCAACAAAGTTTTTCCTTTAAGCTGCTCGGCTCCGCAGCGTGCCGATATCTGATTGACGCCGCGCAGCAGTTAAGAATTACAGTACAGCAAATTTGTTAAAACATTGCACACACAAAAATAGATGCTTTGCAGCTATGTACACGAGGTTGTTTTGTTGTTGTTGTTATTTTTTTATATTTATTTTTTTGTTGTTGTTGTTGCTTTACTTTGCACATCGGCTTACGAACATTAGTGTAATCATAACTTAAGGTAATATTAGTGGGTAACTCCCTTCCCATTACATCTCTTGAATGTGGATAAAACTAATCATCATTATTCTGACACTAGGAGATATCTCCACCTCACTCAGACCCTCCCCTCCATTCACTCTCCCCCTTGGGCGCCAAGAACAGACAACCATTCGTTCGTCACTCCGTTACTTGACTTGTCTGTGGTGTGACCAGGCCAAACTGAATGTTTTCACTTGCTAATACCAGAAACTCGATTGGGCTAACAGAAATTTTTATTTTATTACATCAAAACCGACTAATCCAATGCCGTCCCGTGAACCCCGGGCGCGTCCATGGGTATCCCTCGAGGAACGGGTAAAAGGGAAGTTCCGCCATTGCGTCGCATGGCAACAGCGTCGCTTCTCCCGGCGACAAGGAGAGGAGATAATTCATTAAATTTACAGATTAAAGAGGGGGAGAGGGGGCGAGAGAATCATATCGCCCGCAGAATTCAGTGTTGATCTTCCTGGCGTTGGGCGGGAGACTCGGCCGTTCGAGGGAAGGACCGGCCAAATGCCTTAATATGATTAGCCGGGACGAAGGCGGAGGGGGTTGAAAGATTACGTACACAAAGTGCCGGGGAAAGAGGAGGTGGGGGAAAAAAACGGACGTTAATTTTATCAAGGCCGAAGCGCTGGCGACACAAACGATTCTAATCAGATTAACTGAGCCGGTTTTTGTGGAAGGAGAAGTTTAGCATTGAGCAGTTAGGAGGTGGGGATGGGGCTGTTGCTTGGCAAAAAAAAATATAAAGAAAGGAAACCCCACCCACCTCAGTGTCGGAAACAATATGACCGGGGATGTGGGGTTGGGGGGTGGGGAGTGAGTCGGGATTTAAAGAAATATATGCCAACTGCTGAATTTCAAAAGTAAATTCAAGACCAGTCAATGATATAATTTTATACATTGTAACAAAACGTGTCGGAGCGCAGAGCTTAAGAGACAGTGCGGGGGATTGAGGGAGTGGTATTGAGAAAGGAGGGGATTGAGGAAGGGGATAGAGGGAGTAGGATGTAGAAAGGAAGGGATTGAGGGAGAGGGAGTGGGATCGAGAAAGGAAGGGATTGAGGGAGAGGGAGTGGGATTGAGAAAGGAAGGGATTGAGGAAGAGGGATTGGGATTGAGAAAGGAAGGGATTGAGGGAGAGGGAGTGGGATCGAGAAAGGAAGGGATTGAGTGAGAGGGATCGAGAAAGGAAGGGATTGAGGGAGAGGGAGTGGGATTGAGAAAGGAAGGGATTGAGGGAGAGGGAGTGGGATTGAGAAAGGAAGGGATTGAGAGAGAGGGAGTGGGATTTAAAAAGGAAGAGATTGAGGGAGAGGGAGTTGGATCGAGATAGGAAGAGATTGAGGGAGAGGGAGTGGGATCGAGAAAGGAAGGGATTGAGGGAGTGGGATTGAGAAAGGAAGAGATTGAGAGAGAGGGAGTGGGATTGAGAAAGGAAGGGATTGAGGGAGAGGGGGTGGGATTGAGAAAGGAAGGTATTGAGAGAGAGGGAGTGGGATTGAGAAAGGAAGGGATTGGGGGAGATGGAGTGGGATTGAGAAAGGAAGGGATTGAGAGAGAGGGAGTGGGATTGAGAAAGGAAGGGATTGAGGGAGAGGGAGTGGGATTGAGAAAGGAAGGGATTGAGGGAGAGGGAGTGGGATTGAGAAAGGAAGGGATTGAGAGAGAGGCTGAGTGGGATTTAAAAAGGAAGGGATTGAGGGAGAGGGAGTAGGATCGAGAAAGGAAGGGATTGAGGGAGAGGGAGTGGGTTTGAGAAAGGAGGGGATTGAGGGAGAGGGAGTGGGATTGGGAAAGGAAGGGATTGAGGGAGAGGGAGTGGGATTGAGAAAGGAAGGGATTGAGGGAGAGGGAGTGGGATTGAGACAGGAAGGGATTGAGGGAGAGGGAGTGGGATTGAGAAAGGAAGGGATTGAGGGAGAGGGAGTGGGATCGAGAAAGGAAGGGATTGAGGGAGAGGGAGTGGAATCGAGAAAGGAAGGGATTGAGGGAGAGGGAGTGGGATTTAAAAAGGAAGAGATTGAGGGAGAGAGAGTGGGATCGAGATAGGAAGAGATTGAGGGAGAGGGAGTGGGATCGAGAAAGGAAGGGATTGAGGGAGAGGGAGTGGGATCGAGAAAGGAAGGGATTGAGGGAGAGGGAGTGGGATTGAGAAAGGAAGGGATTGAGAGAGGGAGTGGGATTTAAAAAGGAAGGGATTGAGGGAGAGGGAGTGGGATCGAGAAAGGAAGAGATTGAGGGAGAGGGAGTGGGATCGAGAAAGGAAGGGATTGAGGGAAAGGGAGTGGGATTGAGAAAGGAAGGGATTGAGGGAGAGGGAGTGGGATCGAGAAAGGAAGGGATTGAGGGAGAGGGAGTAGGATTGAGAAAGGAAGAGATTGAGGGAGAGGGAGAAGGATGTAGAAAGGAAGGGATTGAGTGAGAGGGAGTAGGATGTAGAAAGGAAGGGATTGAGGGAGAGGGAGTGGGATTGAGAAAGGAGGGGATTGAGGGAGAGGGATAGAGAGAGTGAGATTGATATGGGGGATTGAGGGAGGGGGGAAGAGGTACTAGGATTGAGAAAAGAGGGGATTGAGGGAGGGATGGAAGGAGGGGGATATAGAGACTGGAATTGAGAAAAGAGGGGATTGAGGGAGGGGATGGGTTTAGGAAAGGAAAGAAGACTGTGGACTGATGGAGGGACTGGAGGGGTGATTAGAAGGTGGGCAATAGAATTGGGGTGATTGAGGTAGATTGTGGGAGGTAGATTGTGGGAGGTACTGGGTGACCGCACTGGGTGACACCAGTACGTACCACACTGAGTGACACCATGAGGTACCGCACTGGGTGACACCATGGGGTACCGCACTGAGTGACACCATGGGGTACCACACTGAGTGACACCATGAGGTACCACACTGAGTGACACCATGAGGTACCACACTGAGTGACACCATGAGGTACCGCACTGAGTGACACCATGAGGTACCGCACTGGGTGACACCCTACTAGTGACGCCTTATCACATTTCTACAATTCAGTCACGGGTTTCGTGTTTTTTATAAATAACTGCATCTTCATTTTTTAAGAAGAAGAAAATTTGTTTGATTAGATAAAAGTGTTCAGTTATATTAGTGCGAAGTTTAAACTTCATATTCTGTCAAATTAGCTATCATGCCAATGTTGAAGAAAATCTAATATTTTGACCCTGATGAAAACATATACTATATATTTCTAGCAGCCCCTCACCTCATGCAGTATACATCCAAAGCCACGACATAAATTTCGCGATATTTCTAACGTTTCTAGCCCTTTTGACATTAACATTCATTTTTTGTCCCTGTTGACTTACAAAACCAATGTATACCCCATAAGCCATAAACGATGTCATGTTTTGTCCCTGTTGACTTACAAAACCAATGTATACCCCATAAGCCATAAACGATGTCATGTTTTGTCCCTGTTGACTTACAAACCAATGTATACCCCATAAGCCATAAACGATGTCATGTTTTGTCCCTGTTGACTTACAAAACCAATGTATACCCCATAATTTAAAATCAGAATAAAATATAATGTAATACAGAGCTTTCCTTTATTTTATTTATCTCCAAATTTAACCAATTTATGCGGACGCTCAAAAATAGTTATTTTTGGTGCAGCAATTTGGTCACTGCTTTCTAAAATTGGTAGCGTCACTGATAGGAGGGACGGACGGACGGAACACACATTGCAAATTATGTAATATAACGTATATTGACTATTTATTTCAAATGACTTTTGATGATAGTTAATGGGGTTTTTCCCGCTTTGTGAATGCTAATGTTAGACCATTGCGCAGTGCGCATTATATTGACACATTCTTGGTGTGATGAAGCGTAAGGAGATATGACGTCATATATTGTTTACTTTCAGAATTATTGTTTTGAAATTACTTTTAATGTAATCTAGAATAATTTCCCATGGATAAACAAAAATCCAAAAATCTTTTTTCGAAATTGCGTTTAAATACTCATTCAAGTTCTTATTTCTTTTTTTATCCCTGTTGACTTACATCGCCAATGTTTACCCCATAAAATATGTCACATACTTTAATTTATTTGTATTCATTCATTGTTTATGTAATTGTACACCACTAACTAATTTATGATACAATGTAATTGTAGTTTTATTTCATTGCTTTCATATTTTCTCATCCACTGTGTCTCTCCCGACCCACTCTACAGGTGTGGTTCCAGAATAGAAGAGCCAAGTGCCGCAAACAGGAAAGTCAGATGCAAAAAGGTATTAAAGGACTCTTAAATTTTCACTTCTTTTTTTGTTAATTATTATTTATTATTTTATTTTATGATTTTTGTTTATGAATATAATTAGTCTTGAACCGTACAATACAATTTCGCTCTCTTTCTGTTTTTTCTGTGTATAGCATGCAATGTCGTAACCAGAATAATGGTTACTTGGGGAATTATTTGACTCAAATAATATTGTGACCGAAGCTTGTTCTAATTTTTTTTTCCAATTAATTAATATCAGCTAACAAATTTCTTTTGAGAAAATTTCTGTGTTTTTTTTAAAATAAGATGTCTATAGACTATTTTCTTGCATTGAAATTTGAGGCAATGAATTAAATTTAAGGATTTTGATTTGTTGATTGAATCTGATTTTAAACTATTTGTTAAAATGTTTCTCTTTACTAAACTCGTGTTAATTTGTTTTCTCTTTGACATCTTCAGGTTGGGGAGGTGAGTCATGGTTATATTGTATAATTAGGTTGTTCTTGTCAATGTTAGAGTGACTGCCCCTTACAATAATATAGTGGTTGTTTCACGTGGGTAGTTAATAAGGTATGTTCTTGTCAATGTTAGAGTGACTGCCCCTTACAATAATATAGGGATTGTTTCACGTGGGTAGTTAATAAGGTATGTTCTTGTCAATGTTAGAGTGACTATAGGGATTGTTTCACGTGGGTAGTTAATAAGGTATGTTCTTGTCAATGTTAGAGTGACTGCCCCTTACAATAATATAGGGATTGTTCCACGTGGGTGGTTAATAAGGTATGTTCTTGTCAATGTTAGAGTGACTGCCCCTTACAATAATATAGTGTTTGTTTCACGTGCGTGGTTAATAAGGTATGTTCTTGTCAATGTTAGAGTGAATGCCCCCTTCAATAATATAGGGATTGTTTCACGTGGGTAGTTAATAAGGTATGTTCTTGTCAATGTTAGAGTGAATGCCCCCTTCAATAATATAGTGTTTGTTTCACGTGGGTAGTTAATAAGGTATGTTCTTGTCAATGTTAGAGTGAATGCCCCCTTCAATAATATAGGGATTGTTTCACGTGCGTGGTTAATAAGGTATGTTCTTGTCAATGTTAGAGTGAATGTCCCCTTTGATAATATAGTGCATTTCCTTGTCAATGTTTTAGTGATAGCCCCCTTCGATAATATAGTGCATTTCCTTGTCAATGTTATAGTGACTGCCCCCTACAATAATATAGTGCATTTCCTTGTCAATGTTATAGTGACTGCCCCCTTCAATAATATAGTGCATTTCATTGTCAATGCTATAGTGAATGCCCCCTACAATAATATATGGCATTTCCTTGTCAATGTTATAGTGACTGCCCCCTACAATAATATAGTGCATTTCCTTGTCAATGTTATAGTGACTGCCCCCTTCAATAATATAGTGCATTTCATTGTCAATGCTATAGTGAATGCCCCCTTCGATAATGTATGGCATTTTCTTGTCAATGTTAGAGTGAATGCCCCCTAGTGGTTATATCACGTGCGTAGTTAATAAGGAATGTTCTTGTCAATGTTGTAGTGAATATTCTTGTACATTTTGAGTGTGCATATCCTGCATGGTATTTAATGTACTGTGTGTATTCATGACTGGGATGGTCAATAAAAAATTTACCCTTACCACGCACAAGAAAACAACTTTACCCTTACCACGCACAAGAAAACAACTTTACCCTTACCACGCACAAGAAAACAACTTTACCCTTACCCCGCACAAGAAAACAACTTTACCCTTACCACGCACAAGAAAACAACTTTACCCTTACCACGCACAAGAAAACAACTTTACCATTACCACGCACAAGAAAACAACTTTACCCTTACCACGCACAAGAAAACAACTTTACCCTTACCACGCACAAGAAAACAAATTTACCCTTACCACGCACAAGAAAACAAATTTACCTTTTCTCTTCATATGTTCATACACTCCAGATTCTGGATGTCAGAGTTTTCCTAATCAGTGGTTTTTTTTTTCATTGGGAACTCATGGGAACTGAGTTCCTATACCTTTTTTGGCCAGATTCGTGTACATTTATATTATAGACTATTATAGTATTTTCTGACATAAGTTAAAAAAACAGATGTGAAATGAGTTCCCAAACATTTTTCGCTAGAAAAAAAGCACCGTTCCTAATAATGATTATAGTGAATAATATTATCAATTTCTCTTCATTTCTTCTTTGATTTGTGTCGCACACTCATACCATTTTACATCCTACTTGTTTTTTTTTTACTACCCAACTTACCCCTCCCCCAGTTCCCCTCCAAAAATTTCCTGGAAGTCTAACAGACCTCTCCCCCCCCCACCCAAGCCAGTACTCAAGGGGAAAAATATTTCTCCCCACCAATGTGAAGACAGTTTTAATGAATATCCGGCAAATTAATTAGATTAACCGCTCTCATTGGAAACGTCGGACCGTGACCCCCTATTAACATTAATCCTGCGTCAGTCGGAGACCCCCAGGGAGGCGAGGGCCTGGGAGGGTGGGTCGGGACTTGGGATAGGGTGGGTTGGTGGGTGGGGTTGGTCCTTCAAAGAATAGGTCATGTTTGTATGATGTCCCTTCAGTGTTCATTTTTAATGTTCTGTCAATGTAATATTGGTTGAATGCTCAGTCAATATTCAATTTGACTTAAGAACTTGTTTGTACTGTGTAATTTTTTTTTAAATGCTAAAATCTATAATTACTATTTTTATGTATTCTTATAGTGAACGTTGATATTAAATTTTAGTATTCAATTTAGATAATAAATTTTACATATTAAACATCAGCGATGTACATCTGCCAAAAAAAAAGAGAGAAAAAATCGCTAAAATTTTACAAGACATGGATTGTACTACGATTGAATGACGATCTTTTTATCACAACATCGTGCAAAGTACGCACCTCTGTACAGAGGCGTCACGTTGGTTGGTGTCACCCGGGGTGGTTTAACCCATAGAAATCCTCCGAGTTTTCCAGTGCCAAATAACGGGAATATATAGAATTTTACGGTCTGGTGTCACCCCCCTGATGGTGTCACCCGGGGCGGCACGCCCCCTCCACACCCCCATAGCGACGCCACTGCCTCTGTCTTATTTTCAACAATTCATTTAATATTTAAATAATTCACCATTATCAAATCGTTTATAATTTGTATTAAATCGTGGCATCTGCTCGATAGATTTGTTGTTTGTTTTTTTTCCGAAAAAACTTTGGATCGATTTTTAAACCACTTTTTCGTATGCTAGCGAGCTGAAATTTTGCAGGCAGACTCGTGCCTGCAACAACAATGATATATGAAAAGTTCAGATCGATCAAATGTACTGTTACTAAATTAATGAATTCTTAGATTATCTCTATTTATCTCTATGAAGCATGTTAATTTTTATACCAGGGTGTCGCGATGCATATTATATTGAACAATCTTTTTAATTCTTTCCTGTCGCGCGGTGCGGTGCGTATAAAATTGACGATAATTTTTTTTAAAAAATATATTCCCGTTCTGTGATTGTAAATGCTTGTAATTGCTAGTCTGTCTCACTTTATTAAACATGTTTTTATAACCCTTTTCCCGTGATCGATTCGAGCTGAAATTCAGCAGGCAGACTTATATAGTAGCTTTTAAAAAAATACCATTAATCCTTTATATATGAGACATAACGATTTTGGATTTTTTGGATTGTCGTGCAATGCGTATTAAAACGAACATACCTTTAGGTATGTCTCGTAAATAAAAGATTTATAGAAGAAAAAAAACGTTGTCTTTTACGTTTTTAAAACGTTTATATTAAACTTGTGGTGTCTGAGCCCGGCCGTGCGTGCGTAGTTGCTTGCCGAAAAATTTTTGGATCGATTTTTAACCCACTTTCTCGTAAGCTAGCGAGCTGAAATTTTGCAGGCAGACTCATGCCAATGATAAAAATAATATATCAAAATTTCAAATCGATCGAATGTGTTGTAATTGAATTATTGAATTTTTAAATGATTTTATCTATCTCTTTATTTCATGTTAATTTTTCGACATAGTTTTGTAGTGCGTAATATGTTCAACAACCTTTCATGTCGCGCAATAAGGTGCGCATTGCGTTGACATTACTTTTTAAAAATATATTCACGATCGGTGCTCATTATATTGAACACGTTTTACGAGACATAGAGTCTAATTAGAATTTTGTATTTTCGATTGTTTTGTAATGTAATAGCCCAAGTCACTGGATGGATGTGGAATGCTGAGGAACGATGTACAACAGTCTATAGCAGTTGAAAAATCGTGTGGTGATTAGCGCTGTAAAAATATTTAATATTACGTCATTGTTTGGTGTGCATCGGTGCGCAAAATGATTTATAAATAAAATAGAACGCCAATTACCGAAACAACACACGCACCTGTGACGTCAGAAGTCGAAGCGCGAGAAGCTGCACGCGTCGCTGAGGCAGGTGATGAAGCGCCAAAAATCAACATTTATAATATAAGAAAATATTTTGTATACATTTCATGAAGTTTAATATTTCGTATTATGAAACAAGGATAAGTTATTTGGGCTTTTGACATAAAAAAAAAGAGTGGGCAACACCTAGTAATGAATATCCTTATAGTTATGTCTCGTATATAAAGCGTTTATAGTCAAAAACTTGTTTTTACGGGGGGAGGGGGGGGGTCCGCGAATTTTTAAAAACGTCACGTTTTGTGAAGTTTACCCGAAAGCCAAAGAGGTTCAGCTAAAACATACATATGCATTTTGTTGTTACTTTAAGTTATTTCTGTTACTTCGCATGTCTGATTTAATTATGTAAATATTATTATACTTCAAGTAGTGGTAGATTTCTTTTCCTTCTAAATTTTGGAGATGCAGAGGCGTGGTAAAGGTGAGAACGGTGAGAACGGTTCCAATACATACGTTATATGCATGGCGTTGGGGCTGGATCCGCTCCTGTCCGGAAAACTAGGATGGACAGAAAACACACACACACACATCCACACACACACACACACACACACATACACGAAAGACTGTGATAGAGGGAGGAAACTGTGGCAAGAAAGGATCTGACAACTCAGTCTGGCTTGACTGAAAGAAACCTAGGGGTGGTGTGTGTGTGAGGGGGGGGAGTGGATACCGAGGCCCACCTCCGAGGTCGGGGAGGAAAATAGAAGAGATTTGAATTCTCTATTAACCCAACGTCTCCGAAAGGGACAGAACCGGCATCTTAATCAATTTAATTAAGAAGATCTAGAGGGCTAATTGGTCGAGGCACTGCTACCGTCCCTCGGGACCCGAGCCCGTACGTCTAGCGTCTTGTGTGTGTGGGGGGAGGGTGGGGGCGGGCCCGTACGTCTAGCGTCTTGTGTGTNGTGGGGGGGGGGGCGGGACGAGACAACTTTTCACTGCCAGCCTCACGTAGGGCTGGGCTCTCCGGAGTTTTGGACATTCGCTGCCGCCCGTCTCATCTTCTTCCCCCTCCACTCCTCACCCCCACGCAATGAAATCTCTATTCTGTCCCCTCAACAACTGACTTAGCGTTGGATTTAAAGAAAAATAGCTGAGACGATTTTGTCCTTTTATTTATTGATAGCTGCAAAACAAGTCTCTCGAAATGACAGCGGAAAAAAACGTATTTCTTTCTTCTTTTTTTTTCAATGTATTTATATTATATTAATTTTAGTCTACGTTTAAACTAAAAAGTTGAAAAGATTTTTAATCTAATCCTCATTCATAAGGCATGGCATGGCAGCCATTTTGTAGAAATGCGGAGAACGGTAAATTTAGCCTGAGGTTCTTGAAGTGGACAAAACGTGAGTGTAGAAAACAAATTCAGGTAGTAAGACTACTTTGAAGATTTAAACTTTCATTTCGTAAAGCGCTTTATATAGAAATAAAAATGTTTTTCTTTTTTTATTGCGTGGTTGCAGAGGCGTCACTAGGGTTGGTGTCACCCGGGGCGGTAGCTCATGGTGTCAGCCGGGGCGGTAGCTCATGATGTCACCCGGGGCGGTAGCTCATGATGTCACCCGGGACAGTAGCTCATGGCGTCACCCGGGGCGGTAGCTCATAGTGTCACCCGGGATGGTAGCTCATGGTGTCACCCGGGGTGGTAGCTCATGGTGTAACCGGGTGCGGAAGCTCATGGTGTCACCCGGGGCGGTAGCTCATGGTGTCACCCGGGGCGGTAGCTCATGGTGTCACCCGGGGTGGTAGCTCATGGTGTAACCGGGTGCGGTAGCTCATGGTGGCACCCGGGGCGATAGTTTATGGTGTCACCCGGGGTGGTAGCTCATGATGTCACCCCCTCATGATTTAACCCATAGAACTCCTCCGAGTTTTCCTGTGCCAAATAACGGGAATATATAGAGTTTTACAGTCTGGTGTCACCCCCCTGATGGTGTCACCCGGGGAGGCCCACCCACACCTCACCCCCTGACATCTGTAAATTATAGAAACATTATTTTTTTTAAAAAGTATATTTTAACGTACATCTCAATTAATTTGTGACTTTAAAGTTCAGGAGAAAGCCACTCCACTTGAGCCATGAATCAAAAATAATTGACAAAGACAGAATGTTCTCCCCTTACATTCCCTCATCAAAGTTTGACCCTGACATCCACAATAAACATAGCGAGCATAATGAACTGGTATACCGGAAAAAACTTACCGTACATTACACGTCTACCAAATTAAATTTAAATGCTATAATTGTTAGGGGGAAAAATAAGTCTGTAGTAAATGATATCAATGAATTCTCGCTTTAAAGATTTTTTTTTTTAAAGATGTCTCTCTCAATACTAATAGCCTAATAAATCTGAATTTTTCTTACCACTAAATAATTTTTTCCTACTCCCAAAAGCCTAAAACCTCACAAAAACTGTGTCTCCCGCTTACAAAAACTGTGTCTCCCGCTTACAAAAACTGTGTCTTCCGCTTACAAAAACTGTGTCTCCCGCTTACAAAAACTGTGTCTCCCGCTTACAAAAAACTGTGTCTCCCGCTTACAAAAACTGTGTCTTCAACTCACAAAAACTGTGTCTACAACTCACAAAAACTGTGTCTCCCGCTTACAAAAACTGTGTCTCCCGCTTACAAAAACTGTGTCTCGCGCTTACAAAAACTGTGTCTTGCGCTTACAAAAACTGTGTCTCCCGCTTACAAAAACTGTGTCTCCCGCTTACAAAAACTGTGTCTCCCGCTTACAAAAACTGTGTCTCGCGCTTACAAAAACTGTGTCTCGCGCTTACAAAAACTGTCTCGCGCTTACAAAAACTGTGTCTCCCGCTTACAAAAACTGTGTCTCGCGCTTACAAAAACTGTGTCTCCAACTCACAAAAAATGTGTCTCCAGCTTACAAAAAACTGTAACTCCTGCTCACAAAAACTGTGTCTCCAACTCACAAAAACTGTTTCTCCTATTCACAAAAACTGTGTCTACAACTCACAAAAACTGTGTCTACAACTCACAAAAACTGTGTCTACAACTCACAAAAATGGAGTCTCCAGTTTAAAAATAGCTATGTCTCCAACTCACACATACTTGATTCACTCTTTCATGTTTCCACTCACTACAACGTGTTTGTCTCTTGCCCCTAAACAGGTGACCCCTAAACAAAAAATATATCGATATCCTTGCCGAAGTATCGTATTTAAAAAAGGGGCTTCAAAACATACAAATGTTTTTTTACCCTGTGTTCTTTTTTTTCATTTTTCTTTTTCCCCTCTTACAAAATCAAGATATTCTGTGCAATGGGTAGATATATTTATTTGTTGCCCTTTGTTGAAGTTTTTAACTAACTTTGAGGTCTATTCTAAAAATAGCTGTCTTAATAAGAATTATGTAACAGCCCTCATTCTTGGCTTGTTTCGATTATTATCATTATTATTATTACTATTGTTTAGGGTTGCGGAAATTACCGATTAATTTCTCGATTAATCGGTAAAAAAATTTACCGACTAAAATTATTATAATCCATAAAATAGCAATTAAAAATTAAAGAAAACGTTTTGATCTTTTTTTTCGATTTTTAATAAATAATTAATTATTAATAATTAATAATACATTTTTTTATCCATTTAAAAATAATGAATCGAAAATGTTCACTTTATAATAACCTGTTTATATGGACTATGATATAAAAAAACACCATCTCTTTTTACTTTTTACTTAACAAAACAATAACGAAATTTTAAATTAATTGACATTTTTAAACTAATTTTATTTTAAAATATCACCTAACAAAATTAAATTTTTAAAATTAAATTAAATTAAATACTGAAGTTATGGGCATTTTTTTAAAAATGACCTAAAAAGGCAAAGATTTGATCGAAAACAACGTAGTGAAAAAAGTAATTATGAGGTCTTAAAAAGTCATAACTGTTGAATCACTTGGAATAAAAAGATGTTTTACTTTTATATTTTTAAAATTAATTTGAAATTGTCATTTAAATATATGATTTAACTTATTTTTATTGCTATGTCTTAAAAATTACTCAGCAAAACAAAAAAGTCAATTGCATGTTTTTATTTTTTCCCTTGAAATTTTCAGTTTAATGACGTCATAATCTTTATTTTTAGCTCTAAAAAATTATCGATTAATTAATCGGTAATTTTTCCAAAGTTAACGATTAAATTAAATTTAATCGATAAAAGCCCTACTATTGTTATTATTATTATATTTTTGGGAGTTCTTTCAGGCCCATTGTCATGAGTAAAAGATGTGGGCGTAAAGGGGTCCCTAATCCCTGACCCTATGGGGTGGGCTCAAAGGGGTCCCCAATCCCTGGCCCTATGGGAAAGTGGCCGCTCGAAGCTTGATTCTTCTAATGCTGATATTTAAGCACGTAAAATTATGAGGCAAAGGGATCCACATCCAGCTTCCTCACATGAGGAGACCAAATGTTTCTGGCGGTCGGGCCTGTTGCATGCCGAGTCATGTAGGAAATTTAATCATTAGACCTATAACATTGCAATCTGAATGCTAAAAATAAATAGTCGGAATGTAGGGCGGGGCATCTGTTACCGCGACCGGTACACCTATACCAAAGTGGTCCACACTCGTTGATTCAGTTGGCAGATTGGATCAGTATGAAGTAGTTTACCCTACTTATTCCAAATCGCCGCAAAGCTACAACTATTTTGTATGCGCGCCGCGACGGCAGAAAACCGGAAAATCCAAAGTGAGGTTAGGGCATTATTTTACCGACTACATTTGGATCAGTTGCACCCCGAACGAGTTGCACTTGTTTTTGCTTCATAAGTAATAGGCGCCATTTGGAATGAATATAAATGTAAACATAGAAATTATCAGCCAATCATAGGGTCGTCTCGTTGAGTGACGTCATTTACAGCTGACAGCATCAAAATGGCGGATTATTGTGCTCTGAGTAATCCAAACTATATTATCGAGTTAATTCCACACCCCCCCCCCTCCGACATACACATATACAAACAAGCGACCATAAAGATTAATTATCATAACTTGAAATGGAGTAATACAACGGAGGGCGTGCGAGGTAAAGTGCCAACTGGGGCGGTCAAAGACTTCTGGCACCCCACTCATTTTGTGACATTACAGCGGTACTAAACAATCCATCCATCCATCCATCCATCCATCCATCCATCCATCCATCCATCCATCCATCCATCCATCCATCTATCTATCTATCTGTCTGTCTGTCTGTCTGTCTGTCTGTCTGTCTGTCTGTCCGTCTGTCAGTTCGTCCGTCCGTCCGTCCGTCCGTCCGACTGTCTGTCTATCTATCTATCATCTATTCAACCATCCATTGAACCAACCATCCATTGATCCATCCATCCTTAAAAAAAAACACATCTCTTTGAGACAGGCACAGTTTACTCTTCTCTTACAAAATCAAAACGTCATTTTTAAAGTACTCCTTTTTTTCTTTTCTTTTTTTTTCTTTCCCGCTAGGACCAGCACATCAGCAGACAGCCGAGTCCAACCTACAAGAAACGTCACCGATTTCCGCGCGTGCCACATTTCATTGCTATGCGCGTGGTCAAATTAAGGCTCATTGCCTAAGCGGCTAATTGTTTGTGTTAATCGCACCTAGTTATCCCATTAGAGAGGGCTGACGGCTTTAGTTTAATTGTTCCTAGACCCAAAACGGTGGTGGGGTGGAGGAGAGCGTGGTGGAGGGAGTGGAGGAGGAGGATGGAGGAGGGGGTGGAGGGGTGGAGGAGGGGGTTGAAGGCTTAACTCTTAGGGTTGGTATGAATTAATAAATGCTTTCCTATATAGTGCTTAAACTACCCAAACTCTCTATAGTGCTAAAACTACCCAAGCTCTCTATAATGCTAAAACTACCCAAGCTCTCTATAATCGGCATCCTTCCGTCTCGCGAGACGATGGTGCATCACCGTTGGGTTGGGTTGCTTTTCTTGAGTGGCTGTGCAGTCTGATCCTTAAATGACAGTCTTTACCACAGTTTTACACACGAGTTCTGAGCTTCCAAATGTTTTGGCCTTTCTCCTAGCTCTTTTGTCTGCAGCCTCCTCCATTCTTCGCTCCTCGGCTACTATGACGCCCTCTTTGACAACTGTGCGTTACGTAGATCGGTCTTCTGCCTTACACTCCCAGTCACTTATATGTATTTTGGCTGCTTTCATGTCCCTTAGACAGACATCTTTAAATCGCAAGCGTGGGTGACCTGTTTCCTCTTTCCTGAAGCAAGTTCACCATATAGGAGGTCCTTCGGGATGCGGCCGGGGCTCATTCTTTTGACTTGTCCTAGCCACCTCAGGCGTCTTTCACTAAGAATTGAGAACATGCTTTGGGTATTGGCACGCGTTAGGACCTCACTATTAGGCATTGTCTTGCCATTTAATACCAAGGATGTGACGCAGGCATCTCAAATGGAAGCTGTTAAGCTTGCGCTCTTGTGATGTATACGTGGTCCATGTCTCGCTCCCATATAGTAGTGTACTGATGACACAGGCTCGATAGACGTACAGTTTAATTTTCTCCGTTAGCTTGGTGTTTTGCCAGACCCGCTTATTTAGTTTAGCCATTGTTGCAGCTGCCTTGCCAATTCTGCTGTTTATTTCTTCTTCAATGGACAGTGTATTGGAGACCTTGGATCCCAAGTAGGTGAAGCTGTCCACAACCTCCAAGTTTTCATTATCGATATTTATGGTAGGAGGAGGTCGAGTGTCTTGGGCCATGATGTTTGTCTTTTTCAAGCTGATTTGCAGACCAAATTCTTTGCAGGCATTGGAGAAGCTTGACACGAGTTGTTGCAAACCAGATTCTGTATGTGCTGTTAGTGCCGCATCATCCGCAAATAGTAGCTCTCGAATTAGGACATCCGTCGTTTTGGTCTTGGCTCGGAGGCGGGCAGTGTTGAAAAGTCCTCCATCAGCTCTGGTATGTAACCAGATTCCCTCACTACTATCCTTGAATGCGTAGCGAAGAAGTACAGAGAAGAAAATTGCCAAGAGTGTTGGTGCGATTACACAACCCTGTTAAACCCCGCTGCTGACAGAGATGGCCTCTGACTTAGCTCCATCGAACTGTACTGTGCCAAGCATATTTTCATGGAACTGTCTGATGCTGGCAAGTAGGTGAGGGGGACGGTCGATTTTTGCCAGTATTTGGAACAGCCCGTTGCGACTGTCGAAGTCGAAGGCTTTTGTAAGGTCCACAAAGGCAATGTATAGTGGCATCTGCTGCTCTCTACATTTTTCCTGGAGCTGTCGTATGGAGAACACCATGTCTATGGTAGACCGACCGGACCGGAAACCGCACTGAGATTCTGGATAGACACGGAATGCTAGGCTCTGTAACGTGTTAGTATAGCGCGGGCAAAGGTCTTTCCTACAAGACTAAGGATTGAAATGACACGATAATTATTGCAATCACTCCTATCACGTTTGTTTTTATATAGTGTAACTATTTGCATCCTTTAGGTCTTGGGGGATGAAGTCCTGTTCCCAGCAGAGGGACAGAATCTCGTGCAATGGTTGGAGTAAAGCTGACTTGCCACTCTTTAGATCCTCTGTTGGTATTTCATCCTTCCCAGGCGCTTTTCCACAAGCTAGGCTGTCAATTGCTTTGCTCAGCTCTTCCTGTGTGGGCACGACATCAAGTTCTTCCATGAGTGGCATAGAGCGGTGCTGGAGACTGTGGTAACTGTTGAATACAATTCCAGATAATGCTCAACCCACCGTTTTAGCTGTGCTGCCTGGTCTTGAATAATTTCTCCACTTTTGGACTTTAGGGTAGCAACTTTTGCCGTCAAGGGGCCAGTTGCCTTTTTGATATTTTCGTACATGACTTTTGCATTGCCCATGTCTGCAGCTGATTGTATACTGGAACAGAGCTTAAGCCAGTAGGTATTGACACATTTACGTGCAACCTTTTGGGCAAGTGACTTGGCTGTTTTTAAGGCATGCAACCTGTCGGATGTAGGCTTTTCCTTGTAAGCCATAAGAGCTTTCCTTTTTGCTTCAGTGACAGGTTTCATCTCGTCCCAAGCTCTCTATAGTGCTAAAACTACCCAAGCTCTCTATAGTGCTAAAACTACCCAAGCTCTCTGCTATAGTGCTAAAACTAACCAAGCTCTCTATAGCGCTAAAACTACCCAAGCTCTCTATAGCGCTAAAACTACCCAAGCTCTCTATAGCGTTAAAACTACCCAAGCCCAGGGACGCCTCAGGGAATTGAAGTGACTTTGGTGGCCCTAAATGTAATAGATAATTAAAAAATAGATAAATAAAGATGCTTGTGCGAGGCCCCCACTAATGATGAGACTAATCGGAGGCCCTAGGCGGCTGCCTAGTTTGCCTATGCCTAAACATTTAAAAAGGTTTCAAATTTTTTTATTTTTTTTAAAACTATTATTATTTTTTTTAAGTTTTGTTTTCACACTGTAACAAAAATTTTGGTTTGACTGTTGTTCTTGTTTTTTTTTTTTTTTTTTTTTTTTTCTTTTTTTTAAAAATCACCTCGCAGAACCCCCTTCTCGGGTGGGCGACATATCTTATATCCGAAGAGAGTATTGATAACAAAATGTGCTCCTAAAATTGCTAACCAGGCTAAGAGGCAACCAAGTCATGTTAGGCTGTTTTTTTGTTGTTTTTTTGTGTTAAACGTCTCACCGGTTAAATACGTTAAACTGCGGTAAACAGTGTTTCTGGAGGCATCTCATAGACGTGATTGTATTCGGGGGACTTTCCAGAATTCATAGTGAAACACCCGCGAACCTTAACTCCTCAAATTGGCAGCACCCTGGGAGTAATTGCCCCTGTCGCGATTGGTTGATCATCAATCATGCGAGGCGTCATGGCGCGGGCTGTGAGTTTGTGTCGGTGGGTGTGAGTGTGTGAGTGAGTGAGTGTGAGTGCGAGTGAGTGTGTCTCTCTGTGGCCATGGTGTCACGTGACCCCGAGTCGTGTTTACATTTATCATCCAATCAGACGCTGGCTGGCACGCGGGTACAAATTTTTGGCCCCTCCGTGTCACTCCGAGTCACTCTGAGGACAGTGCTGTAGTGATACCGCCCCCTCCAGCTCCCTACTCATACTCACCCCACCAACAACTACAAAAGTATTTTTTTTAAAAAGCAAATTCAGTATCTGGATGGGGTAAATGTGTGTGTGTGGGGGGGGGGGGGCTGTGGCAAACACAGAAACTGTCTGGGTAGATTGACTTAAGGGAAAAATAATATTCTCTAAACTGAAGCCTTAAAATAAATGCTGAAAACTGAGGAGAAGCAGTTTAGTCGTTTAGGTGCGAGAGTTTTGTCATTAAACGTAATGTTTGCCCAAGTTACACAAGGAGGTATCGATGAGTTACACAAGGAGGTATCGATGAGTTACACAAGGGGGTATCGTTGAGTTACACAAGGGGGTATCGATGAGTTAGACAAGGAGGTATCGATGAGTTACACAAGGAGGTATCGATGAGTTAGACAATGAGGTATCGATGAGTTACACAAGGAGGTATCGATGAGTTACACAAGGAGGTATCGATGAGTTACACAAGGGGGTATCGATGAGTTAGACAAGGAGGTATCGATGAGTTACACAAGGAGGTATGGATAAGCTACACAAGGAGGTATCGATGAGTTACACAAGGAGGTATCGATGAGTTACACAAGGAGGTATCGATAAGCTACACAAGGAGGTATCGATAAGTTACACAAGGAGGTATCGATAAGTTACACAAGGGGGTATCGATAAGTTACACAAGGGGGTATCGATGAGTTACACAAGGAGGTATCGATGAGTTACACAAGGAGGTATCGATAAAAGTTGAGGTGTAAGAATTTATTATACATTCTACGAAACAACTGTATGAAAGCTGTTGCGAATATTAATCATGTTTTAAAGTTATATATTGTTTGGTTTTCAACTAACATTTTTTTACGTTTTATTATTAAAATAGCAACAGTTTTTTTTATCCACACGCCGTCATGAATAAACAAACAAAAAATCAACTCTTGTACAACAGAAGGTACAAACTAATCTCAAATCAACTCTTGTGCAACAGAAGGTACAAACTAATCTCAAATCAACTCTTGTACAAAAGAGGGTACAAGCTAATCACAAATCTCAGCTTCCGGGACCACATTCCCAATTACTTCCAACCCCCTCCCCCCCCCCCGCTCTTAACACCCCAATCCAGATTTCTTGTATCCCTGTTCCCTCCGTCCGCCCCTTTTTACATCGTTTTATCACCGGACAGCCCCCTCTTCCCCCTCCCTTAAACCAAACCTTTTTTTGTATCCTTATAAACTAGAGATTGGCCCGGCCCCACGATAACACAAACACCCGGACTCATAAATAACTCCGCGCGTCTTATTGGCTCAAATAGGATCTAATCTTCGCGAATTTCTTCAATTTCGACAATTTGCTCAGCGTAATTGTCCGAGTGGGACAACAGAGCGCGTCGGGGCTAACGGGGTGCTGAGTTTAATCAATGGCTCGGCTTGAACCCGGCCACTCGCCCGCCCCGACTTCCTGTGGCCGGCCCCGGCAGTTAACTCCGAGTTATCCATCTAATAGAACAATTACTCCTTGTCTATTGCCCAAACAAAAACACGGAGCCGTGGAAAACCCTAGCGGGCCGGCTCAATGATCGCCGGGCCCGTTATTCCTTCAGATTTACTCGCCCCCCTAATCTCGGCGCTCCGCAAGTTTGGGTGCGGCTGTGTCCCCGTGAAATGATTAATGATGGAAGATAAATATTTGATCAACAACACTCGGAGGCTCGTCCGAGCAATCTACACCCGGGGTGGAGGAAGTGGACGGGAGGGGGGGGCGGGGTAGGAGTTTGTGACGAGGAGAAGGGTTTGGGGGGGCGGGGTGAGGCAGACGATGTCTCTCATTTCTCCCAATCTGACCCCATTTAAACTCTTCTCATTTGATTCGGACACCTCAACGACTGCCCTGAACATTGCAGTGGATCTCACACACTGGATATAAATTGCCCCCCCCCTCCCAAAAAATTAAAAAATTTAGCAGACTCCACAAATGGATGGTAAATACGAAAGGTCTGCAGTGAATTGTATGTAGTCGGATTGGCACTAGATCACATTATTAAAATAGATTCCTTTTAATCTTTTTCATTACAAAATTTTTAAAAACCAAAAACAGTTCGGATATTTCTTTCTTTTTTTCTTTTTGACGAAACAAATAACTAAAATAGTTTACAGGGATGTGCAGTATGGTGTCAGATGTTGTTTTTTTCCCCGTACCAATAAGGTGGTGGCGAATGGAGGAGTCAGGCTACCAGTGATTCCGTTTCTTATGAAGATAGGTGACATAACTTTCATTGGTGTTTTGTCGAGTATCTTTAGTTGATGGAAACGTGACCGATTGTCGCCATTGTTTGAATAGGTGCCGTTATTTCGCGTGGTATTTCTAGTATGTTCATACACAAATTTTTAGAAAAATAAACAAATGGAATTACTAAGATATTAAGGTCTCTGTCAGTGACCACATTTACCCCCCCCCCCACCAACCCCACCACAACAACACAAAAAGGACTCAGGCGCCCTGGGTTATTTATTTCCCTTTTCGTTTACAATCTAGGCGTGAATTTCACTAACAAATGACCAACGCATTAAGACCCATTAGTGACTACAAAAAGATTGATTGAATGCTGGGATACGCCAGGCCAGTCTAACTGATGGAGATCCCCAGAAATAAAGGTCAATTCATTGTTGGGGGTTGAGTGGGGGGGGGGGCGCAGATAGAAAACAAACAATTTTAAAAATTAGACAGATGTGGATCTTTTAGTTGATAAAGGAAAGTCTAAAAATAGGCTAAAGTTATGGCAAAGAAACAGAATAATAAATGATTGGTTAAAATAAACAATTGGTTAAAATAAATGATTGGTTAAAGTAAATGATTGGTTAAAATAAATATTATTGCTAAAAAATAAACGATTGGACCAAACAAATTACAGAATATCACAGATATGATAATAATAAATAATATAAATTATATATAGGCCTACTTAAACTAAACAATTTTTTTTAATGATTTCGTGGAGAGGCAATAATATTTTTAAAAATTAAGCATTTCAGCTTATCAATATTTTCAACCATTCCGTTTGAAACTTAAATATATGTAGTATGGAATGTATATTATATATACACTTAAATGTGCATACTTTTACTCCCTCGTTCCCCTTTGGCGTATTCGTAACTTTGGGAACTAATGGGGTGTGCGCTACAAGGTGGTATTTATTGTCAGGTGCTATTAATAAATAAATATCCATTCAAGTTTTAATCATTAGCTTAACGTTAACCTTTTCTAAAATTATTTCCCCATAATATTTAATTTATAATAAATATGACTCTCCTTGAAAACAAAATAAACACAAAATATATCTTTTTAAAATAAAAATAGAAGAAGAGACTGATTCTTCGTTTAAAGGGGTCATCTGATCCATGAATTCCGGAAACATCTCTGATGCAGCCAATCAGCGATCAATACCGTGTGTCATGTCAACCAATGAAATATCAAGATTAAGTGCCGGCTATAAACAACCAATGATCATGCGTGATTTTTCTAGGCAATCAGTTTGAATGATGAACTTGGATATGAATTATAGTTCAGTTCCCGCTAAGAACGAACCGAAGGTGTAAAAAGAATTTTTTTAAAAAAAAAGAAAAAATGAAACGGGGTTAAGAGAAGCTAATATGCACGCATGAAGAATAAGGAGTGGCTGCCACAGTGATGAATTACGAATATTCGTCTGTAATGCATGGTTTGTAACTCATGATGTGAATAAATAAATCATATTTTTGTAAACTTAATCATCCGACCTCATCCGTTAACATTTCTATGGCATATTTCTTCAAAACGATGAGGTCACGTGCTATTTGTACACATACATACACATATACATACAACATTACAGTTAATATTTCACATAAGAAGTGACAATTGAGGAAAGAAGATTGAAAATGATGGACAATTACTTTTTTTTTAAAAACAGTATTTAAATCGCTTTTCAATTCCAACGGGATTTGTCACCCCCACCACCCATATATAATAATGGGTGTATGTATATATGTATATTGCCTGTGGACCCTGTGTCAGACCAGTGGTGGAGTGTGTGTATGTATACATTTCCTGTGGATCTGGTGCAAGACCAGTGGTGGAGTGTGTGTATATATACATTTCCTGTGGATCTGGTGCAAGACCAGTGGTGGAGTGTGTGTATGTATACATTTCCTGTGGATCTGGTGCAAGACCAGTGGTGGAGTGTGTGTATGTATACATATATTGCCCGTTGACCTGGTGCAAGACCAGTGGTGGAGTGTGTGTTTCCAGCACCCGGAGCTAGGCGAGCATGATGGGCCACTATTTAGTGGCCTGTGGGCTAAACCAGGTCCCTTTATACCCACAGGCTTCAGCAAGACTCAAGAATAACCTTTAACCCTTTACATAATTTCGGAAGTTATTTAATAAAGTTACTGAGTATAGAAGTGACTGATGTTATTCAAATACAGTCCAAGGCGTAACATTTCCTAAGTAATCATAGTGTTATAATCCATTGGATTTTAGATGTCATTGCCGTACAGATCTGTAAAGTTCCTCATTGTGTGCCCCCCCCCAACCAATTGGGGTAGGACGAACCTTCCCGCAATCTTTCCTCTCAAGTTGACAGATCCGTACATACATACATTCACAAGTGTTCCAAAACATCCCTCTAAAGTCTGAAGTTAGCCCTCTTGTGTTTATGTTCAGTTTGTCTTTCATCACTCCCATGCATATCAGTGTCGAATGTGTAATTGCACTATTCGGTTCTGAGTGGAGTGATTTTTACTTGGAACTTGTCTATATCCTCTTCCTATTTTGTGTGTTTGGTTGGGTCCTATCAAGCTTCCCTGCTTGATGCTTTCAATCTCCCACTCACGGACGATTTCTTGGAAAGATGTTATTAACTGGGTTCCTCCGCTTACCAGTGGTACCATTCCGAATACGTAAAACTTTCTTTCTCCCTTCTTATTGATGGTCGCTAACCGCTAAAATAGCGATGTCATAGTTTCATTTGTGTATTTCTTGGCCAATGGCCAAATTAAAACAGATAAACTAGACGGGTGCCGGGCTATAATTTTGTTCTCAATTATGCGCCCCCACCCTTTAATTTTTAGCGCCCGGGCAACCACCCCTTTGCCCACCGCATGCTACCCCACTTGGTCACACGGGTTCGACATCAAAACTGTTCACAACATTTCATCTTAGTGTCAGACCATTCTTCCCCCCCCCCCTAATCTCCATGTCTTTTTTAATAGTCTGCTGACGGTGGGGAGGGGGCGGTTGTAACGCAGTTTTCTTTATTCGTGTCCATCTAAACTTGGGGCGAAAGGCTGATTAAAAAAAATAAAAACGTACAAACCCGTTAAAAAACACACACACAATGTTTTTGACTAAAAATCCTTTGTATGAGTTCAAGCTAATACGCACCGTGCGACAGACTAGCATAAATATTTACAGATCGGGAAAATGTTATAAAAGTACGTTCAATATAATATTTTTTAAAGTTGAGTTGAATATAATACGTACCTCAGAAAAAAAATTGACATGTTACATAGTGACACATAGATCTATATCTAAAAATTCATTCATTTAATTACAGAACATTCGACGGATCTGAAATTTTCAATGAATATATTCTTAAATAAAAAAAAAAAGTAAATGTACAAAATTTGAGCTCGGTAGGATCCCGGTAAGTGGGTCTTTTTTTTCTCGAGTGGGCGGGCGGCGGAATTACAAGACTGTAAAGTAAATATATAAAGGTGGTGGGTGAGATCATCATTTTGTGTCTTTTGAGAACATCGACGGAGTAATACGTGATTATTTTAAAGGAATGTTCGAGTTTTGTAGCATAAGTAAAGTCAATGTTTATGAGGCTGGGAGATATTAATTTAGGCTGCTTGATTATCTTTATGATATAACGGATGGGAAGGTTGAGAGTAACGATGCCTCGATTAATCTTCGTTTAATCTTGAGGTGAATAGAACCAATCATTCTAAACAATGGATATTAACATAAATAGTAATTAGTTATACCTATGAATAAATTATGGAAACAGTGATAAATAGACAATAGAAATTGTTTTCCTAAAAATCCTCAAGTTATTGATATTCTTATAAGTGTTTTATTTGAATGAGAATTTCGAAGGTTAACGCTGACACCGTCTAGAGACGTGTATATAGTAGGGCTGCGGAAATTATCGATTAATTTCTCGATTAATCAGTAATTTTTTATTGATTAAACTAGTTAAATCGATAAAATAGCTATTGTAATAATAATTATGAAACATACTTCCAATAATATAACCGATTTATCAATAAATGATCAATTAAAAATAGTTTCTTTTTTACGTGCAAACCACTCCATTTAAAAAAAAAAAAGATTTTTTAATTTTAAACTTTAAAATAAGCTGTTTGATAAAGAAAATTATATCAACAATTAAACATAGCTTTAATTAATTAAAAATAACAAAATTTAAATTCATTGACATGATATTGACCTAATTATAGGGCCTATCTAAATTTAAAAAATGTGAATTGACTGTTTTTTTTACTTCCCTTGAAATTTTCAGTTAATGGCGTCATACATCTTTATTTTTAGCTTTAATCAAAATTATCGAATTATTTTTCGGTAATTTTCAAAAGTTAACGATTAATTTTAAATTAATCGATAACAGCCCTAGTATATAGTTAAGTCTAAAATAGCTATAAAACGATCTACATAGGCGTAGCAAATTCCTCGTGATTAATGTTCCTGACGTATTCCATTTTCATGTATCTAAAGCTTTTCCCTTTTTTTTTATTCCACAGCCGGACTGATCCTCCCCTCGCCCCTAATCACGCCCCTCGATTCACGCTGCGTCTCCCCCTTCGTGGGTATGTCCCAAATCAGCGAGCGCATGGACCGCATCCCCCTCCCGCCTCCCCCGCCCCCGTTCTACCCTTACCNACCTCCCCCTGCACCCGAACAGCGCGGCGGTTGCGGCGGCCATGGCCACACACCTCCCCCTGCACCCGAACAGCGCGGCGGTTGCGGCGGCCATGGCCACACACCACGCCCTGAACCCGATGGTGCTGTTCCAGCACCACCTTGCCGCCCTCTCGGCGTCGCTCAGCTCCTCGAGCCCCGCCCTCTTTGGGGGCGGTCTCCACGGATTCGGGCTGCTCCACGCCCCGACCTCCGGCCCTGCTCACCACACCCCGACCACCACCAGCGGCGTACCCGGCAGCACGTCGACCAGCATCAGGAGCGGCAGCAACGCCGGAAGCCCGGGAAACGCCCCGCCCCCCGTCCTGCCGAACGCCATACGACCATCCAGCAACACGCCCACTGGCCTGCCAGCCCCGCCCACAACGGCTTCGACCGCCAATGACAGGAGCAGCCCGAACTTAGTGTGCGGCTTCCGAGCTAATAAGAACACTAGCATTGCCGACCTGAGACTGAAGGCAAGACAACACTTGGCAAGTCTAGGAATATAGCGATAAGTAGCTACAAGGAGCCAAAGTTCTCATCATATGACTTCTATGATACACGCAGACTTGGCAGAGATTCGTGCCGGAGAGGATCCAACATTTGTTTTAGAACAGTCAAATTAAAAGTTGAATTCTTTGAAGTGGTTGGATTCTTATTTATCAACACATATTCCCCCATCCCCATCGCAATTAAATGGAATTACGAATATCCATTATGAAACGCACTAGAATTCTCAGACATTGGCGGGAAAAGAATCGATCATCAATGCGTCTTTAAAAATCCATGAATGTAATTCCCCCACATATCCAACTTTATGTAGCGTCCTCGAATTTGTGGCGTGATTCGATTCCTAACACAGAGAGATGCCACATAGATCGATCCAACTTTATGTTGCGTTCTCGAATCTATTGCGTGACTCGATTCCTAACACAGAGAGATATGTTGACTGGATTAAAGTCAAGGTGACAAAGATTTGACATTCAAGGTTTGCGCCTGACACCAGAGACGCGTGAACCAAACTCATTTGAACAGTTCATGCTCTCTGAGAATAGTTACCAGCTCAGTACATCGGTCAAAAGTTATGATCAAAGTAATAATTATAGGCAAAGCCTTTATTTTATTTTATTTTGTTGTGTATGTTGGTGGTGGTGGGGGGGGGACCAAGTGATAGAGCTTGCCAGACTGTTTCCGCAATGTTCCCTCTAAATTACGGTGGATCGTGTGCAGAGTGAAAAACTCGTGTGCAAAGGGAAAAACTCGTGTGCAAAGTTGCACAGCAATAATTTTGGTTAGAAATATTTTACGAAATTTGATTCGTGGTACTTGTAAATTGTTGCGCGGCATCGTCTGATATCTGCGCGGCCGCGTAGCTTAAAGGGAACATTGCTTATGGGCACTGCCCTTTCGGGTTTTATAATGGAAACATTTATTTGTTTAAATATTTGTTTGATCTACAGGCATAGTATTTTATTTTTAACTTAGTTTTCGAATATTTTTTTCACAACTGTTTCAGTGTTGCGTTGTTATTTTAAAAAGTGATGCCAGCCTTTTTTTTTTAACCATCTATACCTGGCCGTTGTTTCAATGGCGGCAAATAACTAATCACAAGGCAGTTCCTCTTAAAATTAATTTCAAGGAACTTAAAAAAAAAAAAAAAAGAATGACACAGACTATAGAAGAGTCCCACCTTAAATATATTTTTAAACTCGAGATTTAATCATCTTAAATTTAGACCTCCTCCCCCCACTACACTTACCATATGGCATTCTTTTTTGGGGTCGAGCTTTCACGCCCTTAGTATCACTGGCAAGCCTCATCACGTAGGCATCGCCTTAAAGACAATTTACAACAGTTTTTGGAATTGACATTTCCAAATTCCCGACAAGTTCGCGCATTATTTCAGCAGATGCTTGACCCTCTCCTCAGCGTTGCCTCATGTCGACAGCAATTATTCATTCTAGTGGCAAACTTCTGTAGGTGGTTTCGTGTGGGACAATGCTCAGCCCTCGTCTGCGGGATGAGTGTATCCTCGCTGAGCTTTAGTTTCCACCAGGGATCGCTCTTGTTCTGTCGCTGAATGAACTGGTAAACCTTTCTGGCCATATCGTGCTCGTTTCCACCACGGATCGCTCTTGTTCTGTCGCTGAATGAACTGGTCAACATTTCTGGCCGTATCATGCTCTTTAGTTTCCTCCAGTGAGCGCTCTTGTTTGGTCACTGCATAAACTGGTAAACTTTTCTGACCGTGTCATAGTCATGCACTTACCGCAAGCACGTATAAACCCAGTGTCTGTGAGCTCGAGTCTTGCACGTATAAACCAAGACCCAGTGTCTGTGAGCTCGAGTCTTGCACGTATAAACCCAGTGTCTGTGAGCTCGAGTCTTGCACGTATAAACCCAGTGTCTGTGAGCTCGAGTCTCGCACGTATAAACCAAGACCCAGTGTCTGTGAGCTCGAGTTTTGCACGTATAAACCCAGTGTCTGTGAGCTCGAGTCTTGCACGTATAAACCCAGTGTCTGTGAGCTCGAGTCTTGCACTTGTAGACCCTGTGTCTGTGAGCTCGAGTCTTACACGTATAAACCCAGTGTTTGTGAGCTCGAGTCTTGCACGTATAAACCCAGTGTTTGTGAGCTCGAGTCTTGCACGTATAAACCCAGTGTCTGTGAGCTCGACTCTTGCACGTATAAACCCAGTGTCTGTGAGCTCGATTCTTGCACGTATAAACCAAGACCCAGTGTCTGTGAGCTCGAGTCTTGCACGTATAAACCTAGTGTTTGTGAGCTCGAGTCTTGCACGTATAAACCCAGTGTTTGTGAGCTCGAGTCTTGCACGTATAAACCAAGACCCAGTGTCTGTGAGCTCGAGTCTTGCACGTATAAACACAGTGTTTGTGAGCTCGAGTCTTGCACGTATAAACCCAGTGTTTGTGAGCTCGAGTCTTGCACGTATAAACCCAGTGTCTGTGAGCTCGAGTCTTGCACGTATAAACCAAGACCCAGTGTCTGTGAGCTCGAGTCTTGCACGTATAAACCCAGTGTCTGTGAGCTCGAGTCTTGCACGTATTAAATCAGTGTTTGTGAGCTCGAGTCTTGCACGTATAAACCAAGACCCAGTGTCTGTGAGCTCGAGTCATGCACGTATAAACCCAGTGTCTGTGAGCTCGAGGCGACCATTTTGGATTTAAGAAACGGAAGTTGTTTAGGATCTTAGCCGAAATTTTTGATCTCTGGTAGTCTTAATGTCCAACCTGTTTTAAAAAGCTATCAATATATTTCATGAGATGTTTTATGGTATTTTTAACTACAAGGAATCTGATTTTGAACATCAGAAGTATAGCCAAATGGGCCATGGCAGATATTGAGCTGTTACACTGGAGACATGAGCCAAATGTGCCATGCCAGATATTGAGCTGTTACACTGGAGACATGAGCCAAATGTGCCATGCCAGATATTGAGCTGTTACACTGGAGACAAGAGCCAAATGGGCCATGCCAGATATTGAGCTGTTACACTGGAGACAAGAGCCAAATGGGCCATGCCAGATATTGAGCTGTTACACTGGAGACATGTGCACACTGATGCTGGTTTCTTATATTTGGTATTTGTTTATAATAAACTGCTAAAACAATCACCAATGACTGATGTGATCAACATGGAGCTGACTAGAAACTAAACACCCAACGGTTCTAACGTTAAATGTTCACATTTTAAAAAATAATGCTATATGTTTATTTAGCTCAAGTATGAAACCTGACAGTTAGATGTCATGTAACATCTGGATGTCTGGTTAGCTAAAGATGTGATGGCACTTAACCGATATATTAACTATGACAGTTAGTGATGTGGTAGCGTCAGACATCAATCATATAATGACTGTACATAGACATTCTTAGAACTGTTTATTTGTATTAGATACTATTTTATTCATCATTTATTTACCATTGTCTCTTCGAAAAAATAAAACAAATAAAAGAATCAAATCACAAATCGTTCAGACAGTCATTTCTACCAGGTGTTTATTTATTGCATGAGAAGTTAAAACTGTTCTTAATTATCTAATATCTAAACTATAAATGTCAAAATGATGCATCTTTTTAAAAAAATGGAATGAAGCTGTATACAAGTCAACAAGTTACTGACTGGGCAAGGGGCCGTCCATAAATGACGTCACGTTCTTTCCGTCTATTTTTTCACCCCCTCTCCCCCCTCGTCACAAAAACTTAGACATATGACGTCACAAAGCTTTGTGACCCCCCTCCCCCCAAGGTGTATTTTCTATTTGAAAAGAAAAGCATGTTTCAAATGACTTTTTTTTTATTTTTATCATTTAGTTATGTATTTAGTGTAAGGTTGAACTCTAACATCGTAATTCGCGTGAAGCCATGTAAAACTTCATTAAATAAATTGTAGGATATCAAATATTTAAGTGGGACTTTTTATTCAAAGATGTGACGTCACATTTCTCAAACACTCCCCCCCCCATCCCCCTTGTCACACATCGTCACAAATGTTTGACCCCCCTCCCCCGCCGCCTAGGTGCGAGACGTCATTTATGGACAGGCCGCTAAGGAATTTTAAAGGCATTGCATGGCCTACTGTACCCTTTGGAAATCGCTGTGTTAAATCTCTGTGTTAAATCTTTGTGTTAAATCTCTGTGTTAAATCTTTGTTTAAATCTCTGTGCTAAATCTCTGTGCTAAATCTCTGTGTTAAATCTCTGTGTTAAATCTCTGTGTTAAATCTCTGTGTTAAATCTCTGTGTTAAATCTCTGTGTTTCCCTGAAAACAATATTATCATAGAGCCTCAAAATGTGCACCTCTGGTCCCCCTCCCCCAATGTCAAAAAGGGCACCAATTTTTATAGCTAAGGTAAAATTAAATGACAGATAAAATACATTTTAACAAGATTTTCAATTTTTTTTTTAAAACTTGGACATAAATTATAAAATTAATTAAATGACATGAATTCATAAAGTTAACCATGAAAATATCGATACCAATATTTGCCTCGAACTCTTGATCTTCAAAAAATCTGGATTCTGGTTATGCTGTAGTTATAATACTTGTTTAATGCTTTGGCACATTCAAACAACACTCAAATCCTCTAATAATATATTATACTTTTACACTTCACCTTTATGATTCAATATCTTAATAGAAACTTCAACGAATGTATTTATATCCATGTATTTAAATGTATATATTTAGTTATTTCATAAAATAAGTCATCAATTTGTTCTAGACATTCAGACATTGCTTTATTGACACAAATCCGATGATTCCATTCACCAGAAATAAATGGCTTGCCTATAACGGTCATAATGCAAGGGAGAAAACTGTTTCTTTTTATTACATTTTTTAAAATACTGGATTTGTCTAGCCATCAACTATTATTGTACATGAAATTTTTTTTTTTAATTAAAAACCATTTTTAAAGTATTTGATTTTTAAAAATTTTAATTTTAATTAGGACTGCGGAAATTACCGATTAATTTCTCGATTAATCGGTTAAAAAATTTACAGATTAAAATTATTTTAATCGATAAAATAGCAATTAAAATTAAAGAAAATGTTTGCATTTTTTTTCGATTTTTAATAAATAATTAATTATCAATAATTAATAATACTTTTGTTTTTTACGTAGATCTACAAATTTATCCATTTAAAAGTAATGAATCGAAAATGTTCACTTTATAATAACCTGTTTTATATGGACAATGATAAAATAAAACACAATCTCTTTTTACTTAATAAACAATAACGAAATTTTAAATTCATTGACATTATATAGAATTACTTATATTTAAAAATATCACCTAACAATATTTTAATTTCTTAAATTAAATTAAATTAAATACTTACGTTATGGTCATTTTTTAAAAAGAAATGCCCTAAAAAGGCACAAAATTTTAGGAAAACAACTTAGTGAAAAAAGTAATTATGAGGTCTTAAGAAAATCATAAATTTTGAAATCACTTGAAATAAGAAGATGTATTACTTTTATATTTTTAAAATTAATTTGAAATCGTCATCCAAGTGCCTAAACTTAAATACGTGATTTAACTTATTGCTATTGCTATTGCCTTAAAATAACTAAATAAAACAAAAAAAGTCAATTGCATGTTTTTATTACTTCCCTTGAAATTTTCAGTTTAATAACGTTATAATCTTTATTTTTAGCTCTAACAAATTATCGATTAATTAATCGGTAATTTTTCAAAAGTTAACGATTAAATTAAATTTAATCGATAACAGCCCTAATTTTAATATATGAAGATGTGACCAAAAAATGACATTTTTAAAAATCAACACAACTTTAAAAAAAAGATTCATAACGGGTTGTCCTTAAGGTATGTCATGCTCTTTTTTACCATTTTTAACCTACCCCCTCCCCCCGTGTCACAAATCTTGGACCCACCTCCCTTAAAGTATGTCATACTTTTTAAAAAAATGTTTTTAATAAACAAAATAATTAAAATTTAATATAAAACACCATGACGTCACACATGGCCAGACCCCCCTCCCCCATCACAAACTGCAGGGGCGGATTAAGACTGCACGGGGCCCCGGGCTGCAATCAAACGGGGGCCCTATCCAGCCAGCATTCTTAAAATAAAATGATTGTTAACAGCTAATATAAGACTGTAACTAAATTTTAATAATGAAAAAAAAAAAACGAACACGAAGAAATAACTGTTTGATGTGTTCGCGGTAGTTATAATTGAGTGTGAAAAGAAAAAAAA
>MUZC01000086.1:146804-159791 GCA_002072015.1 Radix auricularia
TTATGAGTTGTTGAAGTGATGGTGTTTTCAAATATGTGTCTTGGACTGCTTCAAAAAACATTAAATCGTTATCGTTTTTATCACTAAGGATTTTCATCAAATGTTCCTCGTGCTTGGAAGGTTTCATAGACTCATTCCACAAAGTTTGATTACACAGATGACACATCGGAAATACATTATTTCCTAGTATATTGTAGGCAAGTTATGCATTTAGCAGCATAAACTATTTTTAGTGTCTCACTATGCCATCTAAAACTTTGAAAAAAAAAATACGGGGATGCGGGTGAGATTTCTATGGATCAATATATTAGGGTTTTTTAAAGCAATTTTTTAAATGTTTAACAATATTTTTAAAAATGTATCAGAATATATATTAGAAAATATTTTTAAATATTATTTAGCTAACTCTCTAAAAAAAGGTGTTTGGTCAAATTTTGAATTTTAAAAAAGAATTTTTGCTGCCCTGATTCATGTATTTAGAAACGTCCAATCAAACCAAACGTGGTATCAATGTAAACCTGGATTCCTTCTGCCTTGGATAAATATAACTTACCGACACGTCACAATTTACCCAACCCTGCAATCATCGTCATTTCCGATTAAAGATTGTATTTTTATGACCTACATATTGTGTCTCTGCCTTTCTCACGCATCAAACTTGACAAGCCTTTCAATTAACCAAGCATTTTGATTGGTTACAGCTGTTGGAATAGCGTAGTTCTTTTTCTATTCTTAGATCAAACAACTTTATTTTACCCAGGACTTAAAATTTCTCCAACAGTATACATTGTTCTTTATTTTTATTTCCGAAATAATAATAAAAAACATTTTTTTTACTAATTTAAAACCTTCCGCGGACCCCCTGACGTTGTTCAGGGACCCCCAAATCAATTTTAATTGTCCGCGGACCCCTGGGGGTCCGTAGGGACCACTTTGGGAACCACTGGTCTATAGCATATTTTTAAGGGATTTCGTGAGGATTTTCTTTGAAGTATGTGTATATAGGATTATATTTATATTTTCCATAAAGGATTTCCACCAGGAATGTCTATGAGAGATTGCTACCAAAATGTCTATGACAAATTGCTACCAGGAATGTCTATGAGAGATTGCTACCANCTATATAGATTATAAGAATGGATAATTTAAATAACGAAGTGTCCACTGCTATGACAAAGTAACAGCAGACAACCCGGGGGGATGTGGCTTGTGCTACGACTGCTACAACATGTCGTAACGCCAGCAACACCCCCCCCCCCACGGATCGTCTGCTGTTACGACATGTCGTAAACAATTTGCTGCATTTCAAATATGCTAGTAATACTAATACTTGAATACTAAACTATAGTTCTCATAATAAAATATCATCATTACTAGGTAAGCCTCTTAATGAATTTTAAAGATTAAAAAAAATAAAAATTTAGATTCATCCATTAAATGAAAAACACTTAAAACTTATAAAAATTGAATTTGCACAACAGCTTCGCGAGACGAATGGATAGTAGGGTTGGTTAGTTTGAAAATGATATGACACTATTGGTAACGGGATCGAATCCCGCTGCCGTCAAGTTTTTTTTTAAAATTTCATTTATTATTATTTTTTATTTAAATCACAACGAGTGTGCTGATAATTTTTTTATATTTTTTCTGAAAAGCAGATACGTTGATTAAATCTTAGGGGTCTACCGATATTCATTTTTGCCAAAACGAAGTTTCTGATACTTATAATTATACTTTATACTGATATGTTTACAATGACCTACATAGATGATAAACATTAAGACATAATTATGAATAATTATGACTCACAACAAATTTCGGCTTTGACTTACAATAATAATTGTTAATTTTAACCAATCGTTAAATAAATTTTGCACATGGCCAAACTTTATGAATGAAACAACGAGAACAAAGCAATATTAATACGCCAATAGTAATTGTAATAGTAATTAAATAGAGTAATAGAGTCAAAATGAAGTTTAAGGATGAATTGAATTTTTTCCAGTGACAAGTCTGCACACGGTACATTTTATTATTCCACATGAAACAAATCATTTTACATTCTTGCGACTGTGCGCGAATCGTTTCTTGAGGATTTTCATTGACGGCTTTACTTTACGGTATGCTAAATTTTAATAAATACTCTGCATCGGCATCACTTACACAAGTAAAGTAATAATATAGTAGGCCTATAGCAAAATCGGCCGACATATTTATATACAGTAGACCAATATTCAATCTATTTAAATAATTTATTTAAATTAATTTAGATTTTAGAATTAATACACACAAAAAAGCCCGGATCTATTAATGTCGTATTATAATATATATGCGTGTAAATATAAAGAAGAGTTTGTTAAGATATTATTGCGACTTATTCTTTCCAAGTGGCTACTGCAAAGTCAAAGAGTGACTAAAACTAGTCGTAGCAAAAGTAGCGTATGCCGTAACGCTAGCAACATCCCGCCGGATCGTCTGCTGTTACGACATGTCGTAGCACTAGTTTCCTGACTAGCGCTATGACATGTCGTAACGCTAGCAACATCCGGCCGGGTCGTCTGCTGCTACGACAAAATTATCGTAGTGCTAGCCACATCCTTTAAATAAAAAGACTACTGTGTATCAGTCAGAGCATAAGTTTGAGTATTTAGAGTAGATGAGTAGAGTTAAACTAGTTAGAGCTAGATTTTGTTATGGCAATAGTAGAGTAGTAATATAAGTATAAGTAGTAGACTCATGAAGACTTGAAACTGTAAAGTCCTCAATCCCCCCCCCAGGGGCGGATTAAGACCGCACGGGGCCCCTGGCTGCAATTAACCGGGGCCCTATCCAGGCAGTGTCCCTAAAATGATTGCTAGCAGCTAATATAAGACTGTAACTGTAACTTGCCAGAACGGCCCAAACAACTGCAGCATTTAGCAAACTGAAAAACATCTGGCAAAGCAAGAAGCTCTCCCTGAGATCAAAGATTCGACTAATGCGCTCTCTGGCGATGTCAGTCTTCCTTTATGGTTGTGAGGCTTGGACGCTCACCGCAGACCTCCAAAAAAGAATCAATGCGCTTGACATGAGATGTTTTCGAAAGGTATTAAACATCTCCTACACGCGCACATCACGAACGAAGCGGTCCGCGACAAAATAAGTGCTGTCATTGGCCCTTACGAGGACCTTCTCACCTCAATTAAAAAGAGGAAATTACGATGGTACGGACACGTGACAAGATCTGGAGGTCTCTCAAAGACGATATTGCAAGGCACAGTCCAGGGAAGAAGGAAAAGAGGCAGACCAAGGAAGAGTTGGGAGGACAATATCAAAGAGTGGACCGGCCTTTCATTTAGCGATTCTCAGAAGGCAGCTCAGAACCGTGACACTTGGCATGAGTTAGTGCGCAGCTCAAAATGGTGCCCCAACGACCCAGCTTCGGGTTAAGGGACAGTTCAGTTCAGTTCAACTGTAACTAGAAATTAATAATAATTTTTAAAAACGAACACGAAGAAATAACTGAAGTGTTCGCCGGTATGTTAAAATTGAGTGTGAAAGTAAAATATTTTTTAAAAATATTCCACCACTGGGAATCGATCCCGACATCGCTTGCACCCCAAGCCTAAACTCTTCCCACACGGCGACCACAACTTACTTAATTTTGTTTACAAAAAAACATTAAATATATAAACAATACTTTATAATATAATCTTTTAGTGAGCCATTCAAGTAAAGTTTTTCGATTATTAAGACTATCAGGTCTGAATATCGATCAGTTTATTACTAATAGAAACGATTTGAAGAGTACAAGGGAAGAAACGGCTATGTGACATTTTTGAATTTTTTAGTTTTCCCCTGTATCTGATAGAGGATCAAAAATAGTATTTTCTGAATTAAGTTTTATGAAAATATTATGTATCTGACCCTACTGGAAATTAAAATCTATTTAGTTTATTTATAAGAAACATATATAATTTTGAACTTCAAAACTTACATATCTCAAAACTACATAAATGTGACATAGCCGTTTCTTCCCTTGTACTCTTCATTTATTAATTTACTTAATTTATGATATTTTCAAGGCTTCGTGCCAACAAGTGTACACTTAATTATAAAATATAAAAAGTTTGTGGGCCCTGAAACCACCGGGGGCCCTAAAACCACCGGGGGCCCCTGGCTATAGCCCGTTCAGCCTCCCCCTTAATCCGCCATAGCCCCCCCCCAAACCACCACCACCTTCTTCCCACCCAACTGAAGCCCTACTAATTAATTTATGATTTAGTCTTTAGTCAATGATTTTCATGGATTAAGACTAAGACTTATTAAGAGGCACATCTGAATTTTAAATTTTAAATACTATCACTATCACTAGTATCAGTAGTATCACTGTTAAACTCTATTCTAAATATAATAAGTCAAAGTCCATTATTGCTATGGCTATATTATATTATACATTTTAGTTTAACGCTCCATCAGTATCAGTGTATCTGTCAGTCATCAGTAGCATGATCATGAAATTCATGAATCAGTCATGAATCTAGTTCCAGGCCCTGTGGCATACTGTCTACTCTTACTCTGTCCCTCTTAATTTAAGCTTAAGAGCTTAAGGCTTAATCATTACTTAATCTTAATCTTATCAGCTGGACTGGCTGGAGAGAAAAAAATTGCTGTCATCAAAAGTCTTTAGTACTCTTTAGTCTTAGCTAAACACTTTAAATTCACATTTACTGTTTTTATTCCATTAGTAGTAACGATCTTTGTTTTAGTAACACTAATACTAATACCGTTACTTGTTACAGCACCCAGTTAATTCTGTTCTCTATACTGTCAATACTTGAGCTAATAACCATTAGTCATCGTTACACGGCAGACTGTCCGGAAAAAAATTATTACGCCATATATTTTTACAAATTAACGCAAATTCAGTTCTGGCAATATTGAATACACAGTCTTTTCGCAGTTACACTCCTGTGTGCCTACGCCTACACGAGTGAATATCAAGTAAATGATCATGTTCTCCTCCTCCAAAAAGTAGAAACATTTCAATAAAAATCGGGGAGTAAAATGTTCAAAGAGTTTTCGTATGAATTCGATTGTTAAATTTTGGCAATTATGTTGGTGTTTTCGGGGATAGCTCTTATCATTATGAGTTAGTAATGGTAGTAGTAGTTACTAAAGTCGATTTAGTTTGTATAGTATTATATCAACTACCTGTGCCTGTGCCATCCCTTATTACCACGATTTTTAAAGAAATAATTACAAAATTAAAAACTGTCAAGAATAACCCCAATAGAGTCTAGAGGGTAGAAAAACCAAGAGTAAAGTAGTAATATTAAATAAAGCAATTAATTCTAATTTAGAAATACAACACAAAGATCAATTAATACAACCCTCAGATAGACATAAATTATAAAGATAAAAACACATTTCTTATTCCGTATGCAAGAACACACACATACAAGTTTTCTTTCTTCCCGTCCGGGATTCGGGCTTGGAATGTGTTGCCTGAAGAAACTAGGAAAGCCAACATTTTATCATCATTTAAAACTCTAGTAAGAATGCAGGACTAAACACAAACCATAGAAATACGTAGGACGCAATAATCTTCTGTATGAAGGAGAGTCTGTAACAGATAAGATAAAATAAGAAGATAAGATAAATATAATAATTGAAAATTTAATTTCAATGAAATTATGTCTTTATTTTAAAGGTAGAATAATAAAGAAACTCTTCGGGGTTTTTTTTTCATGGGATCTTGCATCATTTGTGAAAAAAACTGTGCTCAACAAAACACGCCATGCACTTATTTTTAAATGCCTGCGGCCCTGCGGCTTGCTTTCCGTGGCATTAGTGTCTCACATCCATAAAGGACAGTGGTTTTAATGAGAGCCCTGTAAAGCCTGAGCTTTGTTGGCAGGCTTATGTTTTTATTATTCCATATTTGGTTAACTTTGTCATTGCTGCCAATGCCGACACTATTCTCAGTGGCGGCGTTAGGTAAGCGCGGGGCCTAGTGCCTAGTGCCAGGAATGACCCCGCGGGGCCAGAGTACTAGTAAAGATCGCTAAGCACCAGTATGCTATGGTATTTAAAAATATGAAATATCTTGATTATTGTGTAATTTTAATACCGCGTGTCACCTTTTTATTAAATTATTACAAGTTCTACCATCCACTCTTTGGTTCTACATGTATAAGGCTATTAACCAGGAAGAGACATGTTCAGGACCGAAACGCGGGGCCTACCTAAGCGCGGGGCCTGGGGCAGTCGCCCCAGTTGCCACCCTCAAACGCCGCTCCTGNAGGAATGTCTATGAGAGATTGCTACAAGGAATGTCTATGAGAGATTGCTACCATGAATGTCTATGAGAGTTTGCTACAAGCATTGTCTATGAGAAATGGCTACCAGGAATGTCCATGAGAGATTTTCATGAGGGTTTATTTTAACAGGTTTTCTGCACAATCTTTCATGCACAGCAAATCAGGATAAGAAAATTAATGCCATGCAATTTCTCTTTAAATTTCAACTGTAAAAACTGTTTACAATCTCAATTGTAAACAGCCTAAGAGACTGGTTGCCATCACAGGTAACTATTAACTCTTAAAGTCGCAAAGGGTTGTAATGCATCTTCGCCCGCTATCCTTAAAGCGTCCTAAAGCGTCCCTAGATACCACTCTCTTAGAAATAAGATCTCGGAAAGTAAAAACTCTTCAATGCTTGAAAAATGATGTATTCGACTTCCGGCAATGGCGGCCGTTGCCCGCACTAGTTTTATCGCTCGATTTGCGATGTTTTTTGGTAGTTTTAACATTTTTTTTTGAAGATACGTTTTTGCTATTCTTTATTACTAAAATAGTACTAAACTATATGTAAATATTGTTTTAAACTCAGTACAGTCTTTTGGATGCATAAAATAACCATTCTTAGCCTAAAAAATAAAGTCAGTATGACAATAATAATATAAATGGATTTTACGCAATTTTTTTATTTCATAACCAGTTGATCGTAATACCGGAAATCCTTACGGGAACGAGGCCGAAGTTTATTGAAAACCTTATGGGGCTTTAAGAGTTAAAGGCTAATGTTAACAGTGTCAATATCTTACTGGTCTTTGTCCCTTATCTCTCTCAGTCGTTTCCTGTCCTCTTCCAGGGAACCTCCGAGCTGTACATAATTTTTTTTGGCAATGTCCAGTAAATGTTCAAGCTCGTCCACCTTCATTTTAGCTCGGCCTAAATAGGAAGACAGCGAAAAGAGTTATCTTTCTTTTCATTTTTTTAAAATATCAATTAAAATATTATACCAACTAGTTTTAAAATTCTGGAAAAAAAAATCCAACACAGTTAAATATATCCTGGGAAGGTTAATTTTTCCTTTTCATTTTTCATGTTGTATAAATTCCTATCAGTGGTCACATAGTTAATCTTGTATATAAATTCCTATCAGCAGTCACATAGTTAATCTTGTATATAAATTCCTATCAGTGGTCACATAGTTAATCTTGTATATAAATTCCTATCAGTAGTCACATAGTTAATCTTGTATATAAATTCCTATCAGTAGTCACATAGTTAATCTTGTATATAAATTCCTATCAGTAATAACATAGTTAATCTTGCATGTAATTACGATGTAAGTCCTCTTGATTTTTATGTGGCATTATTTACATGGAAACACCCCTGATTCTTTACTTCAAGTACAAGTATTAACATAGCCAGGATTATAGTTTCTTAGCTAACAGATGTAATTGTAATGTTATTCCCAAACCACTAAATTGTGGAACCTATTTTATAATTTTAAAAGGCTAAAAGGCACAAGTATTTTTTATCACGTATTTGGTTCAGCCTTTGAACATTTTCATGCTTTATAAAAATAGAAAATATCATTTTAACCATCACTCTCATGCTCACCTTTGGCGTTATCCTGAGCTTTTTTAGACTTCCTTGCTTTTCTTTTCACTCCGTCTCCTTCCTCTTCCTCCTCTCCTTCACTCTCTAACCCAACCACCAATTCTTCTGCTTCATCTGGAAAAAACACATTTTAAAATTTAACATTGACATTAACATTGATTGATGGTGCTTTTTTGAGAGTATTGTAAATATGGATATTTTAAACTAACTAATGTTTGAAAATATAATCTTAGCATATTATTTATCGAACATAAAAGTAAAAAATTTAACATAATTTATTCTAAAATAGGGCTCGTATCAATATACAGACAAAAATAACTTGAAACAAGTCCTCTCTAACGTCTATAGCAGTTACTGATAAAATAGCAACATTTTATTTCAGTTGCAATATTATTTTTTTAAAATGTCTTCATCAAATAGAGTTTTAACTTTGAATGTGCCATAAAGGTTTTTGGAAAACTTCCGCCTCAGTCCCGTAAGAATTTCTCGAATGGTGATAAGCTGGTTATAAAATTTTTTAAATGGCGTAAAAAGTATTTATAATATTATTGTCATACTGACTTCTTATTTTAGCATAAGAATGGTTATGTTACGTATCTGCTTGATCGTCTTGAGTTTAATATTATTTTTACCTGTAGTTTAGTACTATTATTTTTATAACAAAGTATAGGGATATCACACCTTCAAAAAAAATAATTTTAAAACTACCAAAAAACTTCGTGAATCGAGTGATAACACTACAGCGGGCAATGGCCGTCATTGCCAGAAGTCGAATACGTCGTCTATCGCGCATTGAAGAGTTTTTATTTTCTGTAATTTCATTTCTAAAGAGAGTTCTTTTGAGGCGCGCTTTACAACGCATTTGGCAATAGAGGCTTGGCGCTCATTATCTCACTTTAACACATTAAGAGTTAAAGTATTACATATTGCCATGACAAAAAAGATCACAAATCTAGTGTGTTTGAAAACCTAACAAATTTAAGAGTTCTGTTCAACTTTGAAATTGATGACTTTCAATGTCTTTTAAATTTATATGCAAAACTGAACAATTAATAGAAGGAATTGGATTCATACTTAGGGCCCAAGCATTTCAAGCTTACCAGAACTGGCTCCACCCAACAGTTTGGCACATGCAAGCTGTGCGAATCTCCTGGCAACATCGCAAGGTGTTTCGCCAGCTTGGTTTGTGATGTTCATGTTAGCTCCCATTTCTAGCAGCCATTGCAGGATGCGGATGTGTCCCTGGCCAGCAGCTAAAAGGATACACAAAAGGGAAGAAAGACAAATGCGTGTTAGTCATACATCGTCACTCTTGTCATGTCTATACAGTCGCTCCTTCTATACAAAAGATTACTGCGTCCACACACCATGCCAGTCTATTGGCAAGTGAGGGACCTGGGTGGACTCAGGAACTCCCTTTTTCCCCAGGTAAAAATCCCTGCCTTCATAGGGATTCGAGCCAGTGACCACCGGTACGCCAGACAAGTGCGCATGCCACTCAACCACCGTGCCATTCATGAAATGAAGAAACATTGTGGTGTGCACACTTCAATTTCCCACAAGTTATTTGCACTCATACACAACAATGTAATTTTAATGAGACACAGATCACGTCAAAGAACACAAATCTAGGTACAGTCGAACCCACTTACCTCGAGCTCGGTTAGCTCGACCACCCTATTATGTCGACGTTTTTTATTGGAACCGCCAAATTCTCTCTTTGTCTAAGCATTTTCTCGTCGTTTAATTCTATTTTTTTAAGTCGCCGAAACCTCATAACACTAGCACAAAAAAGGGTCAAATTTGCCACTTAACATCGGTTATCTCGATCCCCATGACCAATCGCCAGCTTTAGAAAATGTTAGCTATGATTTTTTTATAACCAAGTGACCAAGTTTCTGCCTCACCAGGGTTTGCTGGTGACGTCACAGCCCACTTGCGTTTTGCTCTCAGCGCTGTGTTGCTTCTGGTACTATGGCAATCGCCGGCTTTTGAAATTCTTAGTTTTTATCGATAATCGACGTTGGTTTTTATTTTAAATTTGTAAATTTCTGCTTTCAGTTGGTGCACATATACCTTTTGTTGTTAGCAAACATGTATGTACAATTTTATAGCATGCCGATAGCTTCATCAAACAAATAACGGCAATGCTGTTGTGTTAAAAAAAACTCCAAAAACATGTGCATGAATTTTATCATTTATTAACGCTAGTGATGGGACGATACCAAAATCATAGGCTGCTTACTGTAAACAAGGCTCCCCAGATTTTAAAATATATAATATAACAGACTACAGACAGTTTACCCACCCCCACTCTCAATCTCCCACACCATTGTTGTTGGTTAGTCCTATTAGCATCAAGTTACCGAAGGAATTCTAAGTCCATTGTAAGCTGAGGGGATCGTATGGAATAATAAAATGTACCGTGTGCAGACTTGTTGTCATTGGCAACCATTCATCCTTCAACCTCATTTTGACTATTACATGTACTGTACTACTGCTTTGTTCTCATTGTTTCATTCATAAGAAGTGGCCGTGTGCAAAAGCCATTTAACTATTGGTTAGAATTAATTAAAATATGTCAAAGTTGAAAGTTCAAAAGGAGTACCTAATTTATTTGTGTACGTTTATATAGAGAAGAGTTCGCTTTGTCATGAGTCATATATAGGTCACGATAGACCATTCTGAGTCCATTGTAAGCTGAGGGGACGGACCCAAAGAAGATGATTAGGAAGAGAATGGTTCGGGGACAATGAGGGGATGTGTAGGTTACTTATTTGTGTAGCTTGTAAGGAAAATCAAGCAAGTGGCTTCGAAGGCACAGTATTGCTCAATCTGGGAATCACCGCAAAACGGCGTTATATGTAAACTTAAACGGTCTTTAAAAACGAACGGTATTAACAACCTTAAGAAAGAGTGAAGAAATAGGGTCCCGATATTCCGATACGATTCTGATTAATCGTCTCATCCCTAATTAACGCACAACACGTACATAAAGAAATTTCAAGCGCATGTTAATATTTTGCCGCCATATTGGTTTTCGCTTTAACTCGATCATCTGTTATGTCGATGCCATTTTTCATACCCCAACGCCGTCGACTTAAGCGGTTTCGACTGTATAATCAAAATTCATTACATATCTTTTAAATTCTTATCCAGTATACATTTAACAGCTCTGCCTTTCCTACTGGCCTAAAAAGTACCTTTATGAGCGAGTGTAGCTCCTTTATCGTCCCTCTCATTAATGTTGATGACACCATTTTCAACTAACATCCTGACATGGTCGAGGTTGCCGTTATAAGCAGCAACATGAGCGGGGAAGGACAAGTCTGAAATGAAAAACTAATATGTCAACAAAACAATTTCCTATAAAGGAATGAGAAGTAATGATGTAAAATAAAATTAAAATTAATTACATTGTGAAATACCCATTAAGGGTGATGGTGATGATATTAATCAAATACAGTTTTGTTTAGCCCTTGATTGATGTTGAAAGAAGCAACAAACAACAAACTTCAATCATATTTTTATATTAAAATAATATGAAACCGTATTTTTGTAAAAAAAAATAATTTTTAAGTAAATGACTTTTGGTGTAAAAACTATAGATTTTTAGTAGGGCTTCGGAAATTAACAACTAATTTCTCGATTAATCTTTACATTTTTTATTGATTAAAATTATTTTAATCGATAAAATAGTGATTAAAATTAAAGAGAATATTTTAAACAATTTTTTTATTTATTAATAAATAATTAATATTACTTTGCTTTTTTACTTACAAACTTCTCCATTTGAAAAAAAAAAAAGATATTTAAAGTGTAAACTTTAAAATAAGCTGTTTTAATAAGGAAAATGATATTAAAATTAAACATTGTTTTTACTTAATTAACAATAGCAAAATTTAAATTCATTGACATTATATTGAACTACTTATATTTGAATAAAAAAATGTTAATTGCCTGTTTTTATTACTTCCCATGAAATTTTCAGTTTAATGACTTTATACATCTTATTTTTAGCTTTAATCAAAATAATCGATTACTTTATCCGTAATTTCTTAAAAGTTTATGATTAAATTTAAATTAATCAATAACAGCCCTAATTTTTAGTGATGCAACAAAAAACGAAATTTCAACAGGATCAAAGGCGTAAATTTATTTGTTACAGACGCTCCTTCTATACAGAAAATTATTGACCACAAATCTACTACAGACGCTCCTTCTATACAGAAAATTATTGACCACAAATCTACTACAGACGCTCCTTCTATACAGAAAATTATTGACCACAACTCTACTACACGGACTACCTACTTTCTCCATCCTCAGGGTTATCCTGCTCATCTTCTATGTGTTTTACGTATTCCAAAATGTTGTCCTTGTAAAACTGCTGGGCCAAATCTTTGGGAGTCTCCCCGTGATCATTGCGGGCAGAGAGTACAGAAGGGGCATTACCATTGTTGCAAACAAGAAACTTGAGGCATGGGAGATTACCCTCTGCTGCAGCTAAATGTGCTTTTAAGAGGAGGAAAAAAAACAACATTTGGATTCAGCGAGTGCAAGGGTAACTTAACTAAAGCAACTTTGCTTGATGAACTAACTTTCATACACACAGCGTATAAAGATGTCAAGAGTTGAAAGAAAAAATAAGAATTAAAAAATAATTTCTAAAGGAATTGTAAAATCCCCACATGTTCAAGACACAGGGTTCTACCTGGCGTGTTTCCATTGTTGTCAACTTCATCTGGCACACCTCCCCATTTTAGCAAGAGTTGAATGCAGCCCAGTCTCCCATGATAAGCAGCTGCGTGGACAGGGGTCCAGCCGATGTGGTCCACAACTGTCACATCCTGAAACATACTCAGGGGTAAGTTCAATTTCTCACGATGCTTACAACCATCACATACGATGCTTACAACCATCACATACGATGCTTACAACCATCACATACGATGCTTACAACCATCAGATACGATGCTTACAACCATCACATACGATGCTTACAACCATCACATACGATGCTTTCAACCATCACATACGATGTTTACAACCATCACATACGATGCTTACAACCATCACATACGATGCTTACAAC
>MUZC01000086.1:159920-200825 GCA_002072015.1 Radix auricularia
ACAACCATCACATACGATGCTCACAACCATCACATACTATGCTCACAACCATCACATACGATGCTCACAACCATCACATACGATGCTTACAACCATCACATTCTAGTATTTGAATTTTTAAGGAGAAAATAAATTAGTGACTGATGTAAAAATCAAAACTTAGTTATTCCATTTTAGACCATAAAATTGTTAAGCTACATGTCAGTTTTAAATTCAAATTTAAAATGAACTGTTATCAGACATTCTTTTATTAGTACTAGTATTATGTTTTGGATTTTTTTTTAAAATTGAAGCTACATCAACAAGTTTTAATAGTGTTTGCATTTTGGTTTTTTTTATTTCACTTTCACTCATAGATTAAGATATTTGTAAATAAATAACAAAATATGGATTACACAGATACTCTACTTTCTACATGTTTCAAGGGTTTATTTTGTATAAACTTTTTTAATAAAATAAAAATAATCTATATAATGTATGGTATTTTATAATTCACAGCAGTTTCAATAAAAATGGATTGTCTTCTGTCTAAAGAATTTATTTTTTCACTCTTCCAGAAATTTTCAGTTATATCTAACAGACTTTCTAAAGATATCCTCAACAGAGCAACAATATTTTCTACTTACAGCACCAGATCGAAGTATGGTATTCAAACAAAAGGAATGACCATGAGCTGCCGCCAAGTGTAGTGGTGTCTGTCCCCTGGAATCTTTTGCAGACAGGCTGACACCATTATTTGCCAGTGCCTTAAACATAAGTTTTGAAAAACACAGAAATAAGCCAAATTGGTTTTTGAACAGAATTCAAGCCAAAATGTATCGGGAATACAGAATTTATATACGTGGATTGATAAATCTGGCAGATTTCCAAGGACAAACTATTTTTGAAAATATTATTTATGTCATAATTACATGAATTTGGGGATTTACATACCACCAATAATTATATAATTAACCATTTAAAAAAACATGTGTAAAGTTAACCAGGCATAAATCATCAACTCGCCCTTGTGTATCATCATTAAGGGCTATTATTGTACCAACCTCTATGCAGTTCTCAAAACCCCTGATGGCAGCAATGTGTGCTGGGGTCCAGCCTCTTGGAGTTGTGACAGTGGGATCTGCTCCATGCCATAATAACCAGTGAACACACTGAAGGTGGAAAGATTATTGAACATTTATTGAGCTCAGTAAGAGCCTCAAATTTAACACTTTTCAAAAAAAAGAGAATGGGAATGTTTCTAGCATAATTAATATTTTTGGGTAAAATTATTTGAAATGTTTATAAATTATTCTAAAAATAGATGTCATTGTTGGATAAACTAGACTAAAGATTTAAACCTAGGTCTAAATATTTTTTTGTTCATGAAGCTAGTCTTTGTGCTATGTTGAGCCCTATTTCAGTAGTTTTAAAAAAAGGAGAGCCATAGGGGCTAAATTAAATATACAAATATTAATTTCAAACTAACCTGATCTATCAAATGCTTAGTTATGAAATGTAAACATTTTTTTTCTGTTTTGAAACAGCTTATAAAAATCTATAGGTCAAAAAAAAAATCTTTAATGTAATTACACCAAATATAATTGTTAAAAACAATACATGATGTGCAAACCTCTAAAGCACCAGAATTACATGCAGTGTGGAGGGGAGTAAATTTGTCCTTTGGCTCTACTTCATTGGCACTGGCACCATTTTTTACCATGAGCTCCAGGTGCAAAACATCACAGTTTCTTACAGCATCATGAATTGACTGATAGTTTGCTGGGTTTGAATTTGCCACTGTTGAAGAAATTGAATAATTTTGAAAATAAAGTTGTATTACATTTTTAAATTTACCAAAGTAAAGAAGATTAATTTTAGGTAAAATCTTTAAATTAGTTAAACAAACTTCTGAAAATTATTAAAAAGCAAGAAATAAATAAATTTTTTGGATAGATTTTTGCTACTAAAATAATAAATATAGTTTTTTTTTGTCAATTTCAAAAAATGTATTGTATCCTAAAAATGAATATGCATTTGTATTACATGTATTATCATAATGGCTAGGGAAACATATTTAGCCTATTTCCGATAACAGCCTCAGACCTATGCCTATACTATATGACTTTGTTACAAAATATTTTCAGTTGAAAAGTATCTCTGACAATGACACTCCTGACTGATAATGACACTTATCTCATCTGTTACAGACACTCCTTCTATAAAGTAGACTATGACTAATTAAATCTTAAGAAACTCTTCTTATCTTATCTTATATGTTACAGACGCTCCTTCTGTACAGAAGATTATTGCGTCCTACGTTTTTCTATGGTTTGTGTTTAGTCCTGCATTCTTACTAGGGATTTAAATGTTGATAAAGTGTTGGTTTTCCTGGATTTTTCAGACAATCAATTCCACACCTGAATTCCAGACAGGAAAAACGAAAATTCTTGCATACGAAATATGAAAGGTGTTTTTATCCTTATGTCAATATGAGGGTTGTATTAAGAATTAAGTTATCTTTTTGTTTTATTTCTAAATTAGAATTAATTGCTCTATTTATAATTATTACTTTACTCTTGGTTCTTCTAACCTCTAGAGTTTAAAGATTTAACTAATTGTGTTATTCTTTTGAGTTTTGAATATTGTCCAGTCTCCAGTAATATCAGTAATGAATCTGGCCCTTACAGCACTTTTAAAAAAATTTGATTTCTTTGGTTATCCCATACAGCAGGGGTGTCCAAACTTTTTGCATGGCGGGCCATATTCCTTTATGCAAAGATATTTGCGGGCCGGGTTAACATAATATTATAAAAATGACATAGTTTGATGAGTTTTAATTGTAAAAATTTAATGTGAATGGTGAAACTGAGATCTTGAATGCAGTAAGTGGTGAGGTCAGGTTCAATGTCATGGTTTTGATATGTATGGTATCACGTAGTTGAGAGTCACTTATTCTCATCCTCACACAGATCTTGTTAAAATTCATAATTGAAATAGTCTGCTTACACAAGTATGTCAAGCAAAACATGCTAAGCATTTTTTTAAAACAAATATTCGAATTCCTTTCAATTTCTCTTTAACCATGAAGCTCACTGTAAAAGTTAAACAGAGAAAATATTGTTGTCTGCTGCGACCTTCAGCATCAGTTTGCAGCTCAATGAATTCCAGCAGCAGAATGCATGCAGTATTATCAAAATCTACAGAGAAATATGTAGATTTTAAAAAACTAACCATGTTTATCTTTTCAATAGTTATTAAGTCATGAAAGCGTCTTTGAAATTCATTAGCCATGGATGTGATATCTACAATACCTATGCATTTGCTAATTGAAGCTTCTTTCTGGTAAACTTGTCATGATTTCCTGCAGTGAAGGGAAATGTGTGGTATTAGGCTGCATTTGAAATGAAACAGTTACCTTTGAAAAAGTTGGAGCTTGTTCCCAAAATCCTTGATATCTGAATATAATTGGCTTACCACTGCATTGTGCCCGTGGAGAATTGTGTTAAGAAGGTTTAGATGTCTTTTCACATCAACCGAAAATGCAAAATCTGCAGGACAAGCAGTATCAGATAGTTCTGGAATTGGTTTTTCCTTATCTTCCATGTGCAGACCAATTTCTTTTTTAATGTGTAGACGCACTGAAGTGCTGTCCCCTGACTAAACCATCTTATATCATTGTGATACACAACATCTTTGTATTCTCTCTGGATGTCAAGAAGACACTGCTAAAACTGGTTGTGAAACAGGGTTTTAGAGCCAATAGAGTTCATATCATTTATCACTGGCTAAAGGAAATGATCACATGAAAGGTGTTAAGCACAAAGAACTTTTTTATGAATGATACAGTGAAGTTTAAAAACCCTGCCAGCCTGACTAAGCTGACTTTGTTACAGACAAGGTTTGCTAGTCAACTTTGCTCATAAGTCATGGCGATAGCCATCAGTAATAAATAAAGATATTGTTTACTTGGTAATTTAACGTCATAGACAGAAGAACAAACAGAACCAAATACATTTGTTCCCCTTGTCGGTCTTTAAGACTGAAAGTCTAGTAATTGGTAAACAATACAACGTTATCGACTTTTGGCATCCTTTGACGTACTCAAAACGGTAAAACTTGTCGACTTTTCTTATATTTAATGTTGTTAAAAATAATACGTTAGTTAATTAATTATTTCAGATGAGGCTGCGGGCCAGTAAAAATTGCTTTGCGGGCCGGTTTTGGCCTGCGGGCCGGACTTTTGAAACCCCTGCCATACAGACTACAGAAGATGTATATTCAAGTCATGTACAGGTCTCACCAGAGTGAGTTAGTATTTTAGTTTTATATCTCTAATATATTTGTAAATTTTCTTTTTATAAAGCCTATGCTAAGGTTTTATATCATTTTAAAAATAATTTCAGTTTGTCATTGACATTGAGTCAAACCATTTACTATGACTATGATTGGCATGGGGCGCCATGGGGCATCATTCATGATTCACGGGGATTAGTTTCTCATTCACTATTCACAATCTAAATAATTCCATGCATTATTAATATGGTTATATTAAAATAGATAGGTAAATCGTGAAATATATATATAATCCATCCTCTCTCTACTGCTACTCACCCGGCATTTTCGCGACAGTAATATAATATTATGGATAGGAGGGCATGAGTAGGAGTATGAGAGCGTCAAGTATTGTTGTTATTTACAGATCGTAGCTATCCATTACAATCCGCGGTTAATACAAGGTAGACCGCACTTAATGGGATTAGTGTGATTGTAATTTGGTAACCTTGTAATTTACATTACAACTACACAATTTTATTATTAGAATACTGAGAAAAATTATTTTTAAAATAAAATATAATTTTTATAGCTGTAAAAAAGTAAATAATGGAAATAATTAAAAAAGTTTAATAATTAATAACTTAACTTTGGGGATGAATCGCCTAATTGCCAACAAATGTAGCTTTTCGAATAAATATAATTATCATAATTATAAACTAGAAAGGCTTAATTATAATTATTAATTAATGATAATTAGAAAAAATTATATTCATTTTTATTTCTTGATTGAGATATTGTATTTATTTATCAATTATCTTAGATAAAACATATTCAATATAAATATGCCCTGATAACCTAACTATCTCGATTTTTTATCAGAATCTCGTTAAATAGTTTTCATTTTCATCTTTGATTTGTGACGCTGTATATGTTTATTTACTTTACAAACTGGATCTAGAATAGTTTTTAAGTTATTCAGTTGATTAAAGGCATAGTTAATAGGGAGACGACAAATGGCCCAAGGACAGATTAGTAAGGGAGATTCAGAAGTTCAAAAATCTCCTGTAGAAAAAAAGAAAGAAAAAGACCATACACCATCCAAGGTAGAAGTTACTAGTAGTAGTCAGTAGTGGTAGTAGATTTTTACTACTAATACTAGTAGTACTTAGTACTAGTAGTCTAGTAGTAGTAGTTGTAGTTCTAAGTACTAGTACTAGTTACCAGTACTAGTAAGTACTAGTTACCAGTACTAGTAGTAGTAGTAGGTTACACTGACTCAGTGTGTTACACTCAGATTATAATAATTAGGATGTGGCTAGCGCTACGACAATTTTGTCGTAGCGGCAGACGACCCGGTCGGATGTTGCTAGCGTTACGACATGTCGTAGCGCTAGTCAGGAAACTAGTGCTATGACATGTCGTAACAGCAGACGATCCGGTCGGATGTTGCTAGCGTTTCGACAAGATTGTCGTAACAGCAGACGAACCGGTCGGATGTTGCTAGCGTTACGACATGTTGTAGCGCTAGTCAGGAAACTAGTGCTACGACATACGCAACTTCTGCTACGACTAGTTTTAGTCACTCTTTGCAGTAAACACCTGGAACTGGAAAGAATTAAATCTTAAGAAACTCTTCTGTAAATTGTATACGCATAAATATATTAAAATACGACATTATTTGTGTGTGTATTAATTCTAAAATCTAAATTTATTTAAATAATTTTTTAAAATAGATTTTGATTTAATTTTAGTATTGGTCTAACGATTATAAGTATATCAGCCGATTTTGCTATACTATACTATAGTATACTTGTGTAAGTGATGCCGATACATTAAAATTTAGAGTATACTGTAAAGCCTAAAGCCGAAAATGAAAATCCGCAAGCACTGATTCGCGCACAATCGCAAGAATGTTAAATGTAGGCCGTTATAATTACACTGTTTCTAGTTACAGGTAACTTATGTACAAAGTCAAAGTACAATGTAATGACTAATGTAGACGTAGTGTTTGATTCAAATCAAACACTCACACTCATGCCTAACTTAATAATAATAATACTTAATATAAACTCTTAAAGTCGCATAAGGAAACCCATTCTTTTACAATTTAAAAAAAGTTTTGAACAATTAATTTAATTACATATAGTTGTGCTTTGACTGTGATCTGAAGGCTTTCAAATTTTTAAACGAAGTGTCTACTGCTACGACAAAGTAACGGCAGACAACCCGCGCGGATGTGGCTGGTGCTACGACATGTCGTAACGCCAGCAACATCCGTGCGGGTTGTCTGCCGTTACGACATATCGTAAACAATTTTCTGTATTTCAATTATGCTATTACTCATACATAAATACTGAACTATAGTTCTCATAATGAAATATCATGATCACTAGATAAGCTTATTAATGAATTTTGAAGGTTTAAAAGAAAATCTAGATTGAGCCATTAAATGAAAAACAGTTATAATTTTAAAAAATTACACTTTCTCATCAGCTTCGCTAGATCAAGTGATAGTCCGGTTGCTTTGAAAATGATATGACACTAGTGATAGCGGGATCGAATCCCGCCGCCGTCATATTTTTTTTTTTTAATTTCATTTATTTATGTAGTTAATATGCTATGAATGTTTCTTTTTATTTATATATGTATTTTTGTTTCCATGTAAAGCGCTGTGAGCCAAGCTCCTTGCTGGGATACAGCGCTATATAAATCATCATTTTATTATTATTATTTTTTTTTTTTTTTTTAAAACATCATAATGAGTATGCTGATAATTTTTGTTATTATTCTGAAAAGCAGATACGTTGACTAAATCTGTTAAAATAAAAAATATTTAGATTTTAGACTAGTCGTAACACTAGCCAATCCACATATGCTTGGCTAGCGTTACAACATCCGGTCGGGTCCTGTGCTGCTACGACAGTCGTAAAAATGTTTTATGTACTTACTTACAGTTACGACTAAAACTGTATTTAATTATGCTAATACTATTTTTTTCTTTTTGATTCGCGCGTTGACACTCAGTCGGCATCACCAACGAAAAAGGTGAGGCAAGAGTTTAAAAAATGACTATAAACCATCACTGTTACTGTTACTAAATTTGTTTGGAAGATATTTTTTAAAAATTCTCTGAATTGAAGGCATCGCGAAAAAGTACTGAACGCAAGCAGGGGATGCGGGATTTGAGGCCATTGTCAGACGAAGGAGGCATAGCGTATCATGCCCCGCAGACTTGCTCGTCATAAATAGTGCAAAGAGAGGTGGGGGGGGGGGGCTGAGAAAACGGACACAAACAGCAGCACGAAGTAATGGGAGAAAAAATGCGAGTGAACGAGGAGGCCTGTGCGGTTGTTATTACCTGCCCCCCCCTCAATAGTAATAGTATTAGTAATAGAGTGAAAATGATGTAGAAGGATGAATGGAATGGTTTCCTGTGACAAGTCTGCACACGGCACATTTTATTATTCCACACGAAACGAATTATTTTAGGCCTACATTCTTGCGATTGTGCGCGAATCAGTTGCTTGAGGATTTTCATTTACAGCTTTAGGCTTTACGGTATACTAAATTTTAATGCATCGGCATCACTTACACAAGTATACTATAGTATAGCAAAATCGGCTGATATATTTATAATCGGTAGACCAATACTAAAGTTAAATCAAAATCTATTTAAATAATTTATTTAAATAAATTTAGATTTTAGAATTAATACACACACAAATAATGTTGTATTTTAATATATTTATGCGTATACAATTTACAGAATTCATTCCAGGTGTTTACTGCAAAGAGTGACTAAAACTAGTCGTAGCAGAAGTTGTGTATGTCGTAGCACTAGTTTCCTGACTAGCGCTACGACATTTCGTAACGCTAGCAACATCCAACCGGGTCGTCTGCTGTTACGACAATCTTGTTGTAACGCTAGCAACATCCTTCCGGGTCGTCTGCTGTTACGACATGTCGTAGCACTAGTTTCCTGACTAGCGCTACGACATGTCGTAACGCTAGCAACATCCGACCGGGTCGTCTGCCGCTATGTCGTAGCGCTAGCCACATCCATTTTTAAATAAGACAGAGATGATAGGGATAATAATGTAAACATGATATTTTACAGGTGGTGATTAGACGCTTACCTCCAACTCTTACACCAGAGGAGTTTGTTCAGCAAGTCTCGCCTCTACCAGAATATGATTTTTTCTACTTTGTCAGAGCTGATATGAGGTCAGACCAGTTTTTTTTAGTTTGTTTGTTGTTGTGTTTTATCTCTTTGTTTTAATGTTTTCATTTTTTTATATAGATAATGAGAATATATAGAACGTTGCATTTACACATTTTAATATGACAAGGAGAAGCATTCCATGTTATGTTCCAACTAAACTAACCCTAAAGAAAGACTGTGTGTGCTCTTACCTCATTGATTTTAATTGAACTATGTTTTACATCAAACTCCTGTTTTCTTTCTACTGCTGTTTATAAAACATTGGGACTGAACATTTCTAACTTATAATAATAATAATAATAAAATGATAATTTATATAGCGCTGTATCCCAGCAAGGAGCCAGGCTCACAGCGCTTTACATGGAAATAACAATACATATATTAATAAAAGAAACATTCATATCATACTAACTACATAAATGACAATACGTTATACTCAATACATCAGCTACGTTAATCATGTAAAGAAATGTTGTTTTATTAATTTTGAAAATAAATTTTAAAAAGATGTGTCTTAAGTGCAGTCTTGAATGACTTAGCAGTTGAAATACTACGGATGTGTAATGGAAGAGAATTCCATTGTTTGGCTGCACAAAAAGAGAATGACCTTTCGCCAAATGTTTTAGTTCTTGTCTTAGGAACACAGAGAATGCGTGTATCTGCAGAAGAGCGTAGCTGACGACTTGGTGAGTAGACTGACAAAAGTTCAGTAAGAAATGAAGGGCATGAGTCAGAAAAGAAGTTGTGACACAGAATGGCCAGTTTGTAATCAATTTGGGCTTGTATGGGTAGCCAATGAAGTGAGTAAAGTAGCGGAGTAACATGGTCATGTTTTTTTGCCTTTAGAACTAATCTGGCAGCTGAATTTTGAACTCTCTTAGCTGTCATTTCTGTATTTTACACATGAATGTTTTTTTCAAAGTCAATTTTTTACATTGAAAGCCTTGGAGCCAACGCTTTTACAAGAGCTTACATCAACTTCCTGGTGTCAGATGATATCTTCATATTCCGTGACAAGTTTGATGGCTATGTGTTCCTTGATTCTAAAGGTAAACTAATTTGGTTTTCAATAATAGAATACTATAGTCAATTATTTGTACATTAGTATTTTAGTTATTTATAGATTATCTACATTTTATAGTGCAGAGATTCTCGAAGTGGTGGTGCCGGTCTGTGGACATTTCATTGCCGGTCTGTGGACATTAAGCTCATAAAATTAAACAAATTAAATTACATTTCACTACCACATCAGTACAGGGAAAATAGTTCACAAGTGCTGGTGAAATGGAAAGATTTCTGCTGGTCCACCATACTAAAAAGTTTGAAAAGTGCTGCCCTAGATAATGGGGAGGCTCATAGACAAACATTAGCAAGTGCTACCCTAGATAATGGGTAGGCTCACCAAGCTTCACAGACAAACATTAGCAAGTGCTACCAGGAAAAAGATGACAAAACTCTTCCAAACTTCTAAGACATTTTGTACAGATGTCAAGACATATAATAAACATACCTATTGTATTACAACTGGCATAAATTTATTATAGCACAGGAACACTTAGATATTTTTTATATGATAAGCACCATGAAATCATGTTTTCATGGTATACTTTTAATGAAGTTACTATTGACTCAATGCAAACATTAAAATACAAAATTTTTCTTTTCTTTTTTTTTTGTTTCTTCAGGTGGAGAATATCCTGCCCTTGTTGAATTTGCTCCATTTCAAAAAGTTCCTAAAAAGAAGCCCAAAAAGGTGGATGCTAAAAATGGGATTATTGAGCAAGGTTGCTACTTTTAAATTCACCTTCATGTTTCTTTGCATCATTTTTGACAATATTTAATAACTTAAAATCTCCAATCCTTGTAATATTTCCTAAAGAAAAAATAACACATAAAGATAAATATATTAATATATATATATATATAAATGTATGAATAAGTTAATGCTATGATATCTTATCACTATAATCGTTCATAGAAAGCCAGACAATTTCATTATAAGCCAAGCCTGGTATTACTTGGTCTTTTTAAATTGTAAATTTCTCATTCTTATCAGATGATATAAACTCTTAATGTGCCATAAGGTTTTCGGAAAACTTGCGCCTCAGTACCGTAAGAATTTCCCGAATTGCGATCAACCGGTTATGAAATTAAAAAAAATTGCGTAAAATCGATTTTTATTATTATGGTCATACTGACGTCATCTTTTAGGATAAGAATGGTTATTTTATGTATCCGAAAGACCGTTTTGATTTTCAAACTATTTTTACCTGTAGTTTAGTATTATTATTTTAATAATAAAGTATACCAAAATCGCATCTTCAAAAAAAAAACTTAAAAACTTCCAAAAAATATCACGAATCGAGCGATAACACTAGCGAGGGAAACAGCCGCCATTGCCGGAAGTCGGAAACATCGTTTTTCATGCACTGAAGAGTTTTTATTTTCTGTCATTTCGTTTCTAAAGAGAGTTCTATCAAGTCGCGCATTACTGCTCTTTGGTAAAAACGGTAAACCGCGGATTACCGCGCTTTGGTACATTAAGAGTTATTTCAGCCATTTTTAAACTATATTAAGAAGAAATCCTCTTTTAAGCACATATATTTCCGATTCATGCAAGTCAAAATTTTTAAAAATGAATGCCCTTTAAATATAAAAAATGTACATTTTTAACATGTTAACCAACTGAATGATTTTAAAAAATTGACTTTTCACCTGTAACACTCAGCAAACCCCCAGTGTCTAGTGAGTTACAGCAACAAATATCTGCTTGTGTTTGTGTCTACTGATTGTCTTAATCTTTTAATCTTACAGACAGTGAATACAAGAAATATCTGCTTGTGTTTGTGTCTACTGATTGTCTTAATCTTTTAATCTTACAGACAGTGACTACAAGAAATTCCTTGAGAGCTTGTCCAAACCCAGTGAGGCCCCGCCTGTGTCATTGGATGCAATGGTTGTAGAGGTTGAGGCTAAAGAAAGTATCATCAGTGAGTATATGTGATCATTGGATGCAATGGTTGTAGAGGTTGAGGCTAAAGAAAGTATCATCAGTGAGTATATGTGAAGTTCTTACAAGCTTGCCCCACTCTTTCTTGTTTCATACATTGGTGCTTCATTAGCTATTACAAGTTTGTCTGCACCAGGATGAAACTTGGAAGTTTTCCCTGAAAGAAGCCAAGCTGCCAGTTAAACATTTTGAACATATTTAAAACTAAGGTTGTTAAGACCGCTCGTTTTTGAGGACCGACTAACCATTCAAAAAAAGACCGGTTAACCGCTCATCCTTATATCCCTAATGTTTTGAGAACTAACAAGAGAATTTTGTCGCCTCGCGTCGTCTGATGGCATCAAAGCCCGCTTCCCCCCGCTTGCGTTCAGCTCTTTCCGCATTGCCCTCAATTCATAGCATTTTTTTAAAATCCAAAAAATTAACTAAACAGTGATGGTTAATTGTCTTTTTTATATTTTATTTTGAGGACTCGTAGTTCACCGGTCTAAATAAGAGGACAGGTTCAATCGTTCGTTAAAATTAGCGAAGTATTTTTCATTAGTTTCAAAAACCAACGCCTCGCCCCGTCCGTTGTGGGTCTAAATAAGAGGACAGGTTCAATCGTTCGTTAAAGTTAGCGAGGTATTTTTCATTACTTTCAAAAACCAACGCCTCGCCCCGTCGGTTTTGACATCATGTTTACCTCTCTTGTGTGTGATGCCGGTCAACTCGCGTATTAAAATTAATAACATAATAAAATTATAAAGCTACGGAGTAAACAATGATGATAAAATGGAATTTATTTTTTTTTAAAAACATTATTTTTCAATCGTCAACTCGCCAGAATAATTGAATTTTGCGATTCACACGTTCACCCTCCCCGTTTTTATCTGTTCAAATAGGGTTTGAGCTACACTCGCCGTACTGTTAATGTGGTAAAAAAATGCCTTTGATAGGCAGGAAAACTGTCACTAAAAGACCGAACTCGAATTTGTGGGTCGATTAATCGCTCGGTATCTTTGCTATGTCTTTCAAATACCTCTCGTAATATAGGTACATGTACTTCTCTAAGCGGCGTGCGCCAATACGTTTTTTGAATGCCTGAAATGGACTATAAACCGGTGATCAGAAAATGCATATAGGTCACGGGGTCATATGCTTTTATTGCTTTCTTTGTCTTTATAATTGTAAGAAACAGACTATAATAAATATAAATAGAAACAGCCTCGGCCTTGACCATTGTTGACATCAAACACGCACTGTTAGTAACTATTACTATTAGTTGTGAACTTCAGTGAAGCAAGGCTATAACGCGTCATGTACGCACGCTTATAGCTTGGAGACTGAATGTTTGATTAGTTTGAATGCCAACCTAGGCTACTTGTCAGCTGAATCGTGGTATCGCTTTTACTCGCTGTGACAAAGCGAGAGGGAGAGGCGCGTTACGGCTTGTGTTGTTGTTTTTTTTCACTACGTTACCGCTAGTGGTTTTTTTTTTTTTTTTTTTTTTTTTTTTTTGTGTTGTTGTTGTTTTCTTTTCGGTTACACGGTCCTGCGGTCCTGAAAAAAGATGACCGATCCTGATCTGAGGACCGGTTAACCGTTAACAAGCTTATTTAAAACTTCCTCTAAAATCAAGAAGTTGGCCAGAATATTTGGTTATGTTAAGTCTATTAATAAGTTACAGTAGCATGTGGCTACCATACGCCCAAATGATACAGTAGCATGTGGCTACTATATGCCCAAATGATACAGTAGCATGTGGCTACCATATGCCCAAATGATACAGTAGCATGTGGCTACCATATGCCCAAATGATACAGTAGCATGTGGCTACCATATGCCCAAATGATAAGTAGCATGTGGCTTCCATATGCCCAAATGATAAGTAGCATGTGGCTACCATATACCCAAATGATACAGTAGCATGTGGCTACCATATGCCCAAATGATAAGTAGCATGTGGCTTCCTTATGCCCTAATGATGTTTGTTTCCCTTGACCACAGGACGTCTGTAAGTCCTACCATTCCATGTAGTTGTTTCTTATCAGGACCAATTCTCCCCATCACAATTAGCAGTATGACAAGACGCTTTTGATTTATTTCCTTAGCCAAGTCTGGCCTGTTGAAAATGTCCACCCCTTTGTTGGACTACTTGAGGAAGAGACGTGAAGAGAGGAAGCTGAACATAGCGGTAAGTGGCACAACATAGGAGTAAGTGGCACATGTTTAAAACAATATGGAGATGCAAAGCCGCTTAATTTCTTCAGATTTTATCAGTGAAATGACAACATATTCATTAAGTCTTCAGTCACAAGTTGATACAATTATTATTATTTATGGGAAGTCTCTGTGCTGTGTGTACATTTAAAAACCAGGTGTTTGCTTTAATTTGATGGAGTATCATTATCATTCATTTGAACAAAAATTAGTCAGCAGGATTTCAGGTGTTAAAACTGTGCTGGAGAACCTGCAACAGTTTTGCAACTTTATCTCCGTGTATCTCTTTAATGAAATAAAGGAATCTCAAAATATAATAAATAAAAATTGATAAATTTTATTTTTATCCACTCAGAATGGTGTGTATTATAGAGTTTGTTTGTTTTTTCTAAAAACCTCAATTCTAAATGCAAGAGTTAAGATTTTAACTCTTAAAGTCGCAGAAAGGTTTGCAATAAACTTCCGCCTCAGTCCCATAAGAATTTCCCGTATTACAATCAACTGGTTATGAAATTAAAAAATTTGCGTAAAATCCATTTATGATATTATTGTCATACTGACTTCATTTTTTAGGCTAAGAATGGTTATTTTATGCATCCAAAAGACCGTCCTGAGTTCAAAACAATATTTACCTCTAGTTTAGTACTATTATTTTAGTAATAAAGTATAGCGAAAACGTATCTTCGAAAAAAAAAACCCAGTTAAAACTACCAAAAAACATCGCAAATCGAGCGATTACACTAGCGCGGGCAACGGCCGCCATTGCCGGAAGTCGAATACATCATTTTTCAAGCATTGAAGAGTTTTTGCTTTCCGAGATCTCATTTCTAACGAGATTGGTATCTCAGGACGCATTACGATGCTTTACGGATAGCGGGAAGAGGCGCATTACGACGCTTTGCGCCTTTAAGAGTTAATTTAAACTATTTTCTCTTTTTGAAACCTTTATAAAGTTTGTTTTTAAAATATATTTCCAGAAACTGAAAGAAGAAAGGCGTAGAGGGGGAGGTGGCATAGGAGGCAGGGATAGGGACGACAGAAAAAGGCCAGGAAAAGATGACCTGGACAGGAGGAAGTCTTCTGAGAAGGACCGGGTGCGGGACAGAGACAGGGATCGGCACAGGGATAGAAACAGGGAGCGGGAGAGGGACAGACTGAGGGAGAGGGACAGGAGAAGAGATAAAGACTCTCACAGGTCGGAGAGGAGCAAAGATGAGAAGGATGATGAGAAGAGGTGGCTCAAGGACAGTGACCGGCCACCTAAGATGGTCAGTTGATGTTTGCTCCAAATTTATGGTTGGGGGCAAAAGTTTGGGAGAAATGTCAAGTTGAAATGTTTTTTTACAAAAAAATAACAAATACAGATGTAGGATAAATACAGATGTAGGATAAATACAGATGTAGGATAAATACAAGTTTTGAAACACAAATTGGTTGTAACATCCATTTTTTTTAAAGAAAAAAATTCTAGCTTAATTAATGATACAAATTTAACGCAAAAAAAAAGATAATGATATAAATTTAACAATAACAAAATTAAATGCATATATTTAGCAATAAAATATAATTATATAATATAAAAATTACAAATTAGTTATATAAATTTAACAATAACAAAATTTCCTGAGATAAAATTAATAACACGGTCATTATAAATTATTTAAAGCCTGCAATAGCCTTGCTCAAAGTTTAGTTTCAATTGAATGCTTTCACAATGACTGCAATAGCCATGCTCAAAGTTTAATGTCAATTGAATGCTTTCACAATGGCTGCTTTCACAATGACTGCTTTCACAATGACTGCAATAGCCTTGCTCAAAGTTTAGTTTCAATTGAATGCTTTCACAATGACTGGACTGCAATAGCCTTGCTCAAAGTTTAGTTTCAATTGAATGCTTTCACAATGACTGCTTATTATTTTATGTTTCAATTGAATGCTTTCACAATGACTGCTTATTTGGTGTCTCAGGTTCTGAGAAATACAGACAGGGATTCTCAGAATGTGGACAAAGGAGGCCTAGAAAAATCAAACCTTCTGGAACGGGATAAGAGGGACAATGAAAAGGAAGCGGCTCTAGACAGGCTCTCAGACACGGATCCAGGCAAGGGGACACGTGACAGAAAATCTGACGACAGAGGAAAGAGAGGTTTTGGCGGAGGTGGGGGGAAGTGGGGGGATGACAGGCGGCGAGATGACGACAGGGACAGGAGAGGGAGCAGAGGTCGGGGCACGGGCATGGACGATGGGGGGAAACCCTATAAGGAGGGCAGGGGTTACCAAGGGTATCGGGATGACCTGGATACCCGGCTACAAGATAAGGATAAAAATCGGGGAGGCGGAGACAGATATGAGAAAGGGGGAGATCGATACGATAAGGAAAGAGGTAATGATAGGTACGATAAGGAAAGAGGTAACGATAGGTACGATAAGGAAAGAGTTAGTGACAGATATGAAAAGGGGAAAGACGGGGACAGATATGGAAAAGACAGAGGTAACGATAGATATGGCAAAGAGAGGGGTAACGACAGATACGACAAAGAGAGAAGTGGATACCCTAGTAAATATAAAGATGACAGATACAGTTACAGGGATAAATACAGAGATGACAGGGGGGGTAGTGGGAGGTACAAGGAAGACCGCAGAGGTAATGAGAGAGACAAGGAGGACAGGCGAGGGGTTTCTGACAGGGAGAGCAAAGGGGGTGAGGAGAGGAAAGGAAAAGTGGACAGAGATGATGGACGGAATGACAGGGATGACAGGCGAGCGGGAGGAGGAGACGGTTGGAAAAAAAAGGAAATAGAAGTCAGAAAGCTAGAAAAGCCGCAGGAGAAGAAAATTGATCCAGCAAAAATTAAAAGCGGTGTTGAAGGAAAGACAGAAGCGAATCAAACCAGGTAAGATGAAATAATATTTTATAAACTAAGATTTTTCCAGCATGTAAGCTTATTTTCTCACACTTCTCAGTTTAACATGAATTTTCATCATGTATAATTTATCTGCATAATGCTCAAAATAGCTGGTTTTATTTTGTGTAATTAATTTGTTTAAAACCTGGATGTGTTTTTCCCTATTTATCCCCCCCCCCCCACATTTCCATGTTACTGTTAGTAACACAATGACCATTTCCATGTTACTGTTAGTAACACAATGACCATTTCCATGTTACTGTTAGTAACACAATGACCATTTCTTTTAAAAATCTCATTCCTAGATAAGAGTTTTTATCTACAACCTAATATATTCAAAGCCTTTGCCTCAGTACATGGACATGCAAATACACAGCATCTACAGATGTATTAAAATTATACCCCAAGGATTCACCAGATAGCACATAACAAAAATCATTCATACTATATACTTGTCCCCTTTTAATAGCAAAGACAATAATTTCTGTTTCCTTTCATCGGCAAGGATTCACCAGATAGCACATAACAAAATCATTCATACTATATACTTGTCCCCTTTTAAAAGCAAAGACAATAATTTCTGTTCTTTCCCCACAGCAAGGATTCACCAGATAGCACATAACAAAATCATTCATACTATATACTTGTCCCCTTTTAATAGCCAAGACAATAATTTCTGTTTCCCTTCATCGGCAAGGATTCACCAGATAGCACATAACAAAATCATTCATACTATATACTTGTCCCCTTTTAAAAGCAAAGACAATAATTTCTGTTCCCTTCCCCACAGCAAGGAGGGCCCAGATAACACATAACAAAATCATTCTGTTCCCCTCCCCACAGCAAGGAGGGCCCAGATAACACATAACAAAATCATTCATACTATATACTTGTCCCCTTTTAAAAGCAAAGATAGTAATTTCTGTTCCCCTCCCCACAGCAAGGAGGCCCCAGATAACACATAACAAAATCATTCTGTTCCCCTCCCCACAGCAAGGAGGGCCCACCACATGATGCTGCCAAGGAAGACAGAGTAAAGGTAACCGATCTTATATTTTTACATTGCTGGCTCGAATCTCCAGCTCTGAAATTTTTCTTTAATAAATGTTGCCATCGTTGTCTGAAAATAAAATGTGGATTGTTTTACCTTACAATGACGTCGGAGGAAGTTTTTATCTATTAAACCAAAATATTATTAAGGTTTTCTACAATGACATGTTTAGTGTTTTGAACAAATCTGTAGAGTCCTTCCATTTTTGGGTATAAGGTTTAATTTTTTTTTTTTAAATTTAATAAAAATTTTTGGGAGAATTCTTTTAGTATCAGGGTTTTTTCTATTTACTGTTCCTTGTTTTAATATGAAAGGCTTTTTGTTCTCAATTGATGTTTCTTCTGTTCCTGCTTTTCGTGTTGTTTTTATGCTTTGTTTAGATTGGTTTTACTGTGTAGCTTCTTATATCAATGTTTTTTTTTATCACATTTCTGTCCATTGGTGTATTGAAATTTAACCAATCTCTTCATTTTAAGACGAAACCTTTTCATAGTTTCCCTGCTCCCCCCCCCCCTCCAGTTCTTTTAATATTGTTTAAAAGAAAAAAACAGACTTTTTACTTTTATCTGTAATCTGTCGATATTTTCATACCCTTTGGTCAAGTGATGCCCCTTTTATTTTTTCATTACTTCCCTTGTTCGGCAAAAAAGGTGGAAATGTATATAATTTTGCTTTAAGCAAGTCTCCCACTTTTTCTTTTACTGGTAATTTTTCAAACAATACTTGTCCTCATTCTGACAACAAATACCAAAAGTTTATAGAAATGTCTGGAAATATCTTTTTTTTTTTTAATTTTTTTAAAAATAATTGATATTTCCAGACATTTTGATAAACTTAAAGCTGGACAAATACCAAAAGTTTATCAAAATGTCTGGAAATATCAATTATTTTAAAAAAAGAAATCTAAATATTGAATTCCCTGCTGGTAATATTTGATCAATCATCATAACAATCTTATAAATGAGTTTAAATTATTCAAAACTTAATTCGCCGTGAAGATGAATCCTCTTTCAAACAATTTTTCCAGACCGCAAAACAAAAACAAAAATCTTAACAGAATGCGGAACATGAAACTTTTACTTCATTCCTTTTATGGGTGTGGTGTTGATGTGATCCCTGGACTGTCTCCTTCCGCCCCCCCCCCCCAAGGCCATCATGTTGTTACTACAGACTCTTCCACCACAGCTCTTATTATCTCCACAATTCCCTACTCCTTCCGTCCCCCGCCCTTAAGGCCATCATGTTGACTTTTCCACCACAGCTCTTATTATCTCCACAATTCCCTACTCCTTCCGTCCCCCGCCCTTAAGGCCATCATGTTGACTTTTCCACCACAGCTCTTATTATCTCCACAATTCCCCAAAGCAAGAATTCAATAAGGGATGAGACTAGACTAGAGCAGGGTTTTTTTACTGCAATACCAAGTTGTATCAATCAGCTCTGCTGTTTCACATAATGAAAGATTAATTGATGTTTTCCATTGATATCTAAGCTGCTTGCACTTCCTAATTTTCTATTCGGTTTTTGCCCATAACTCTTAGTTAAATTTTCTCGTAACTCGCTGTTCATGTCTCAGTTTTTCCAACACCCCTACACCCTCCTCCAGCACCGTTGGTATGTTTAATGAACGGCCCCTTAGTGTTTTACATGTGCCGCCCCACCCACACGGAGTCTTTGTGGGCTTTGTGTCATGGTTGTGCACCTTCTGTTTGTAAGGAGGATGAAAAATCTGGCCAGAGAGAGTCATCGGACGGCAAGGCTGGCTGCGTCAAAGGTCAGGCAGACAGCCACTCCCAGAGGTCGACCCCGGATCCAAAAGAGGATTACGATGGTAGGGGAGACAACACGGATCCCGATGATAAGAAAAGGAAGAGGAAGGTAAAGCAACGGGCCTGCCACATTCTCGTACTCTCAGTCCCTCTTGCATGCTTACATTCAGGCTATGTGGTAGCTGTAGTCGTTTAAGTTTAACCGATTGTCTGTATTAAAGACATTAACCCACTGCATGTTCTATATTCTTGTTTTCTCAAAGTCTTTTGGAACAGCTACTTTTGAAATATTAAAATTTGGTATATTTAGCGCAAAAATATTTCATGCCAATTTTATTAACCTGTTATTTTAAACAAAATTTAATTATGCCACTGTCAATCCATTTGTTTCTTCTAGGACTGCACAAAGATGTTGAAACTATAAAAAACATTCAGATTAACTTGTGGAAACACTTTTTATTTTTGTATCTGTCCTTATATTGATAAATGAAGAAATCACAGTAATACTTGACTATCTATAAATGGCTGTGTTCCTAATGTGGTGGAGACAAATTAAAAATCTGAACTTTCAAGTGTGTGTGTGTTTTTGTGTCCCATAACCTTGTGGCCGTAGGAGGATTCTAATGTTTCCATTAGAGCTTTCTTGGGGCTTGGTAGACATGGCGGTGTCCTTCTTCTCTCCAAGTCAACGGAGGACTTTTTTTTTAGCATTGATCATTAGAACTTTCAAGTACATCAGACTAAAAGTCTTCTGTACCTTCGTCTTTGTGTGTTCTTGTCAGGGGATATCATAGCACTGTATTTGTCTACAGTGGCTTGGTACCTTTATGTTTGTGTGTTCTTGTCAGGGGATAGATATAGCACTGTATTTGTCTGCAATGGCTTGAATATGGTGATGATTTTTAACTTTTCTCATAAAATCCTCATTTTCCTTTTCCTTGTCTACAGCATCATGGGTATCTGGTTTTGTATAGTGAAGCCTCTTAACAACTTACTAACACGAATAAAAGTTTACTTTGAGAGGTAAAGAAGTCTGGCAATCTATCTCCATCACTATCAGCATGTTAGCCAGGTTTTACCTGAAGTGGAATGGAAAGGATTTTGTTTTTTTATGATACCTTTTAGACATTTGAAATGCGTCGTCCCAGGGGAATGTTTTCTATGTGATATGCTGGTTGGTGCTCACATAAAATTTTTCAGAATAATGCTGTTACGACCTACAATCTGGAACTCGGCTATTGAACTCTTATCACCTTTTAGGAGTTCTTCATCACTTTACTCCTCACAGGAAACATAACATTAAGGAGTAATGTTTTGTGTCAATGTTTGCCTTGCTTCAGAATAGATTTTTTAAATATTTTTTACAAAATAACTCTAGCCTTAATATGTCTGCTGTAATTTGATGGTGCATTTTATTTTATTTTTAAATTTCTTGTTTAAAAATCTTCAGTTTTTTTTTAATGAAAAAATTCAGCAAGCGACGAGTTATCAGTTATAAAAACTCATTATTTTTAAATCTCATTTCACTTATTTAAAAAATGTATAAGCGACCATTTCTTAAAATAATAGACTTCAGTTATATGATAGCCACTGAGTTTTGTTGTTTTTCTTTGTCAAATTTATGGATATTGCACTCTCATGGACTTTTGAGTCATATATTTCAGGGAAGGGCACTAACTCTAACTGTTATTTGCTCCCCTGAAAGTGAAACTTGGCATCGGGAGTGGGGGGGGGGGGGGTATTGTAACAGGCTGGCAGCCCATCCCTCAATAGTGCTACTCAAAATCTCCGAATTAATTATTTCTGAAAAAATAAATCAGTGTTGCCCCCTTTTCCCCAGGACCGACCCGAGAGACAGATCTACATTCCCAGGAAGGCCCTGGAGCGACAGAGGCAAGGCTCACCTCAAACCGGAGAAACAGCCAGGGACAAGCCAAAGGAAACAAGCTGAGTTACAGCTCATGGCCAACATAGACTCAAAGACAAAAGCCGGATGAGCACAAGCACCGCCCTTTTACAAGTTGTGTGGAACTTGATCTCATCGCGAGATGAAGCTGATGCTGGTCACATTGGTATCTTGATGGTTTGATATGCCATGGTTTGATTTCTAGATATATTTATCTGGTATCTCGATGGTTTGATAGACCATGGTTTGATTTCTAGATATATTTATCTGGTATCTCGATGGTTTGATATGCCATGGTTTGATTTCTAGATATATTTATCTGGTATTAGATATATTTATCTGGTATCTCGATGGTTTGATATGCCATGGTTTGATTTCTAGATATATTTATCTGGTATCTTGATGGTTTGATATGCCATGGTTTGATTTCTACATATATTTATCTGGTATCTTGATGCACTGATAACATGGTTTGATTTGCATCTGCATTTATCAGCAACTGAATATTTCCACTTGTATTAAGATCAGATTTCCTCATGTCGAACCATAGCAAGATGAATTATTTTTAACAAAGCTCAAAAAGGGATTACACTGCTGTTTTTTGGTGACAATCGTATTTGATTGAATTTAAGATATGTTAACCATTTTAATTAACACTATGAAGGTCTCGTCTTAAATAAAGTTTATTTATTATTACTCCTTTTATGAAACAAAAAATGTTAATTACAATAAATTACATGCTTTATCCCAAATGGAACACGTATTTTATCTGACTTAACATTGTTGAATTCTAAGTTTGCATAAAAAAATCTTGAAATAATATTGAATTTGGTTGTGTTCTTTTGTTATATTGATTTATTTTATGGATCTGGTCTACATTACCAAAAAAACAACATGTCAATAATTTATTTTAAGCACAATTTTACCATTTCATTTTTTCCGAAATGATGAATTTCCGACACTGTAAATAACACTTTTTGCTTTAAAGCAGTGGTAGCAAACCTTTAAAGTAGTGGTAGCAAACCTTTAAAGCAGTGGGAGCAAACCTTGAAAGCAGTGGTAGCAAACCTTTAAAGTAGTGGTAGCAAACCTTTAAAGTAGTGGTAGCAAACCTTTAAAGCAGTGGTAGCAAACCTTTAAAGCAGTGGTAGCAAACCTTTAAAGCCGTTGTAGCAAACCTTTAAAGCAGTGGTAGCAAACCTTTAAAGCCGTGGTAGCAAACCTTTAAAGCAGTGGTAGCAAACCTTTAAAGCTGTGGTAGCAAACCTTTAAAGCTGTTGTAGCAAACCTTTAAAGCTGTTGTAGCAAACCTTTAAAGCCGTTGTAGCAAACCTTTAAAGCAGTGGTAGCAAACCTTTAAAGCAGTGGTAGCAAACCTTTAAAGCAGTGGTAGCAAACCTTTAAAGCAGTGGTAGCAAACCTTTAAAGTAGTGGTAGCAAACCTTTAAAGTAGTGGTAGCAAACCTTTAAAGTAGTGGTAGCAAACCTTTAAAGCAGTGGTAGCAAACCTTTAAAGCTGTTGTAGCAAACCTTTAAAGCCGTTGTAGCAAACCTTTAAAGCCGTTGTAGCAAACCCTTTTGGGGCCGCGTGCCTAAAATTCAATCACAAAAACCCACTTATTTATGAGCAAAGTGCTAACATTCCAATGACTCTTGAAATTGGAGGTTTGGCTTAGCTGGTTTTATTAAGGGAGTAATATTTTAATCATTTGTCAGCTAATGAGGCTCTGCGGCAAGCGCGCCATACATTCGCCATCACTGCTGTAAAGGGTTTTAACTTCATTTTACATGAAGAAGCTTTAAACATTTTTGAAAATCCCTTTAATGTTTTTCTAAGTCAAAGAAGAAATTAGTGGGAAAAAAAACACTGAATGCAAGTGTATTTGTATTAACTTTTTAATACAGTCATTGCCTGGAATAAAATAGAAAAAACTCAATAGAGGTTGGTTTAAACAATACACTGGCATATATCAGGATACATTTTCACCAATGGTCCCTACAATGGGATTATTCAGCAAATGACATCAAATTGTGACAGGATTAAACAACCTGTCATTGTCATATTTCCCAGAACAAATTGGACAGTAACAATTACATTACCAAAAAAAAAACATTATACAAAGTTACATCATTCATTTTACTAATAATAACTGACATTTTGTTGTAATAAATTGTCATCTTGTTTCATAAATAAATTTAGCTAAGAATAGGTATTTCAAACGGAAATAAAAGCATTGTGAGAATAAGCTTTTTTAAGAATAAGCTTACTATTTGGGTTAAGATAAGAGATATGGGAGTCCTCTCTCTAAGAATAAGCTTACTATTTGGGTTAAGTTAACGAGATGTGGGAGTCTCCTCTCCAATAAACAGCTTTGCAATCTTTTTTTATTTAAATCATTGATTTTGCAGTACAATAATTAGTGATAGGCATTTAAAACATTCATTGCATGAATTATGAACTCTAGTCTATGTCAGAATCTGGAATTTAAAAAAATATTTTTCTTGACAACTAGAATCTTGTCTCATAGATTAAAATATGAAATCTAAAAAAATTAGAGTTTTTTTTAAATATATGTCAATAAGTAATAGACTAACTAGGCTTAAACTAGCTTTCAAAAGAAACATTTGAGTCTAAAACACTACAAACTATCTATTGCCTCCTTCCTTCCAACTTAAAGATTTTGATACTCATATCTGAGAAGGTTTTTCAATGACCGAAGTATCCTATGATACCCATATCTGAAAAGGTTTTTCAATGACCGAAGTATCCTATGATACCCATATCTGAAAAGGTTTTTCAATGACCAAAGAATCCTCTAGAATATTGCAAACACCCTTAGTACATATAGGAGCCTGAATGATCAGGCTCATGAAATGAAGGACTCAATGACAGAGAGGCTCATGAAATGAAGGACTCAATGACAGAGAGGCTCATGAAATGAAGGACTCAATGACAGAGATGTCTAATTATAATCAACCACCGATGAATTTTTCTCTACCTGTGATCAAAACCTTTCATCTTGGAACTAAATAATAATCAATTAAAAGCCAAATAAATTATAAACCCGAATAAAAAATGTAATTTTCAGTTTTTAAAACATCAATCTTGAAAAAATCAAATAAAAAACATTTTAAAAATAAAAGATTCTCTAAAAAGATCAATAATTAAACAAATTTTCTTAAGTAAACATGCTATTAAATAAAATAATTGTTCAAAATATATTTTTCAATTACTGTATATACTTGTTACAAAGCCGACCTTTTTTTAGACAAAATTTAGGGGGAAAAGTGGGGGGGGGGAGGGTCGGCTTATGAGCGGGTCATAAATTATTTCTGCATGTACATTGAATATCGGTATTTTTATTGTAGATCATTAGGTCCTGTTCTACATTCTACAAGATTCTACTCCTCTACCAGAAGCTATAAAATATAATTTTATACCTGCACTTACCTTATTTAATCATTTTATTTATTTTTGTGAATGTTTTAATAAACTGTTTTACAAGTTTTGTTTCTAACAACAAATTTTAAAATACGAGCAATCGCCACTGTTTACCAAAGAAACAAAAATAACCCGTTTATGAGCAGGTTACACACTTTTAATACTTTTCTCTTCCAAAAGAGGTGGGGGGTCAGCTTATGAACCAACGGGCTATAGAACGAGTATATACGGTAATTAAATAAATATACATAAACAAAAGATTACAATCAATCTCCATTCTTGAACAGAAATGAAATAAGTCACATCCATATCACAGTTTTATCATCGATAGTAATTTGTACACAGAATTCATCTTTGAGTCATCACAAAAACATTTAAAAAATCTGCAACATACAGGTAACATAATCATATAAAGGATACATTCTTACACTACAGCGACTGTTCAAGATAAATAAATTAGGCAGTTTTTTTTCTTCTTCCTTATAATTCTGCTCTTCAGATTTGGGTCAGTATCACAATATGATGAAATTTTAAAATAATTTAAAATAGGGGATCTCAAAAAAAAAAATTAAAAACAAATAATCTGCGTAGTAATAAATAAGTTTATGTACCGGTCAGGTTTCTTTGAGTTACAATTATGTTTACATTTATGTAAAAGTGATTCAGCCCGATTGAAGAATACATGCTTTAGTTTTTACCACAAAGGATCGGAAAAAGTAAAGATTGTTTGAAAAGGCAAAGAGGACCAAATTTTAATTGACTAAATCATCTCATTGAATCCAAAAAGTAATCAATCAAGGGGTTCTTGGGCAGAGGGCAGACACAACGTTGAGTTCAACGCCACAAAAAACAGCCATGAAAACTAAGGTAAGCTGATGGCTCAGACAGCTCTTAAGACTAGATTCATGTATTGAAAATATTAATGGAATGGGTTGCCTGAAGAAACCAGGAAAGCCAACACTTTATCATCATTTAAAACTCTAATAAGAATGCGGGACTAAACACAAACCCTAGATAAACATAGGACCCAATAATCTTCTGTATAGAAGGAGCGTCTGTAACAGATAAGATAATTGTTAGATCAAGTGCAAACAATTGTTTTAGAGAAACATTTCAATATCTACACCACAATGGGTTGAAAAGAAAAGCAGTAGCAAAATTAAGAAAAAGTAACAAAAATTAATTAAAAAGTCATGTAACTGAATATAAGCAGATATATATTCAACCAATGGAGTTCACCAACAGCATGTAAATGTCAGAGGCAGTGATAAAGCAAGCAAATTTTAGAGTCCAAGTGATTGGCTCATAAAAAGTTATTTATTGGCTGCAGTGTCTGACCATGTTCCATTGTGTGTGACAAAAGTTTTTGTTTTATCATCATATAATAGTCAAATGTTGGTAAGTGTCAGGGGTGGTGAAAAGAAAATTATGGAGGCTTAAAATTGTGATCAGTATGAAGATAAAGGAGAAATTGCCAAGATCTTAGAGGAGGATGCCAGATCAATTTTCCAAAGGTAATGTACACTTTTCAAAATAAACCTAACGCGCCTCCCCGTCTATTGTTAAGGGGGAAGCTTTGAGGGTGTTTTTTGTTTGCTGAAAAGCTTGGCACTTAATGACCTGATTTATGAATAAAAATACACGTCTTCAAGCTCATAAAAAATTATTCCAAACTGCAGCAATGTTAATATCTAATTGATTGAAGACAGCAGAAACCTCAGCAAGTAATGTAATAGTAATAGAGTAAACAAAAGTTGGACCATGGAATGTGAAGGAACAAAAGTTTTAATACAGAAAAATGAAGTAAGGAGAGTCAAGTCACTGGAATGTGTTACATGTTGAAAATGATGATCAATGAATCACCGATGATTTTTTTAATCCTTTATTTCTTTGCTAGCACTACGGCAAGAATCTCATTAAAAAATTCATCTGAAATAAACTGACACTTTAACTCTCTCTCTCTGCTGGTTGAAGCTAAAACAGTGGGACTAGTATATCCAAATACTTGGCATGATAGTTGATGACTTAACATCAAAGATTGCTGTAACGGAATGTTGACATTCTGTCATTTACAATACTCCACTAAGCCACGATGAGTATGGCAAGAACTTAATTTTTAAAAATGTGTATAAACCTGGTGCTCCCAGAAACAGAAAAGAGATTTTTTCCCATATAACTTTTACAACTTGTTTAATGAAACATGGTATTTGTATTTGGGATATATGGTGACTGACAATACTGATGCTCAAGTTCCTTCACAAGTAACCAATGGACAGGGGATTTTTTTTTTAACTTGCCCAATGGTGGGAACAATTGACAATGTCATCTATAATCCCTTCAATAATGTTAACAGGCATCTATAATCCCTACAATAATGTTAACAGGCATCTATAATCCCTACAATAATGTTAACAGGCATCTATAATCCCTACAATAATGTTAACAGCACCAAAGTTCAAATCTTTACAAAATATATCAACAGCTCTGGAAAAATCTGGGGATAAAAGCTGGTTTAAAAGAAAGGAAAGGATTGAAGAAAAAAAGACAACATTTACGTTATATCCTGAAATTCAGTAATTTTAAATGTAAAAATGATCCATCAAGTAATTTAACAATGGGATTATAATAATTCTTTGAATGTGGTCTCTAACCTGGAAGGCATAGCATGATACTAACAAGTAACATTATTCTGCTTAGTTGTTCTTGTGTTCTCATTAATTATAGACTCCTGTGTCATTGTGTTGAAAAAAACTTATCAAGAAAACATTTATAGGTAGAACAATGTAACAATCCTAAAGTAAACACATTTTTAAAATTGTTATAATTACCTCTAATCTTTATTCTAACTTATGCAAGTTTTACATTTTAATTATTCCATCAATTTTATTTTCATCTCTTGAATCCTCATTTTGCTACAGCTTTTGGGGCCCACATCAAACAGAAGAAAACAGATATAGATCTATTTATAATTATCATTACAATAATCAGGAACTCCAGATTTTTTTAACACTGCTGGCTTAAACAACAGTAATAATTAAAAACTGATAGACCCTGCTCTATTAGAAAAATCGGTTTGCAGTTTATTTCAGAAATATTTTAACAATTAAAAGTTTATTGAAAAGATCAATTCAAAATTGAATGCCTTCCAAATCACTTATAGTGGTCAAAATTAAACACAAATAAAATGTTATGTAAATGAGCTAGACAATAACAGTTGACAAATGCTTTAATGAGAGGAAAGATAGCCTACTATCAAAGAGTTATATCTGTTACCCTAAAGACTATAAATTGTCAAAAAAATTATAACAGTGAAAATAGATTTTGACATCAACATTCCAAGCAAGTCAATTACTGTCATGTCGTTTCATTAAAAAAAAATGTTTCTCAGTAAAGTAGTAATACTTAAGTTTGGAATGAACCATAAATAAATAAATTACAGTAATGCCTACATTTTATTTACACTTGTTTACATTCAGAAAATGATTTTATGAAAGGAATAAAACTACCTTTTTATCCAAGCTTTCAAGCTTATGCTATTTACAGTAAAACTTCTTTAAAAACTACGATCATAGACAAAGCATCAGCTTCTGTCCTTTAAAGAGTATCATTACTAAAGAAATACCAGTTAAGTTATTAACTCTGTCATCAGAACAGCATCAAGCAACTCAAAGTACCAGATTGTTCACATCTTTGTCTGATGGTTGTTATGGTTGCACAACATTAAGAGAGAGATACGTTTACTGTAATATGAGCCTCTGTCTCTGGTAGGCTCATGGCAGAACAAATCAAAATTGTGATTGTTCGGAAACAGATGAGTTTGCTCACATCTTAATACAATACAACATGGTATCATTTTTTTATCCAACATTTGATAGACTGCAATGAATTCAGCGATGGCAACAGTTTGAGCCTTATTTTATAGATCTGTGCCCCACAATGCAGTGCATTGTTTTTAAGGACAATCACAGACTCCCAGACATCAAACCTGAACAGCCTTGAAAGCCCCAAGTGGCAGTCTGTATTTCCATCTTTTGATTGAGTAAGACTTATACCAACACACAGAAAATAAAAACATAAAACTATTGCACTGTCCTCTTGTGGGCTGTCAAATCTCATAATATCTTGTGCACCGTCGCACAGTTTCATCTTTACAGCAAAGTTGTGTGGTGGCTCCATAAGAAATCTCAGGTTCATAACACATTCTTATTTATATTTTGTAACCAAGTCACTGGAAATATATATTTTTGGCACAATTGTTAGACCGTGGTTTCTGGAACGGGACTGTTTGATCTGAAGTAGGGACTCATAGATCGGCTGTGGGACATTTCACCCCGAGCTCCAGCCACACAAAGGGAATCTGTGAACAAGTTCAAGATCAAATATTATTTCAACGTGAAAGGAAATGTTTACCCAAATGTTTTAAAGCAGTTAACAACAGAAAGGGTTGATGGGAGGGGGGTGGGGGAGCAAAATATTTGAATTATGCTAACATTTACAGAGGGTAAAAGTTTAAAAAAATGTTGTCAAAAAATTACTACACACTTGACAATTAATATGTTGTTTTTTTTTTAACTAACCATGTATAAGTATTAGAAGTATATTACTTAAAAATGTAATTTTAGTACAAGCGAACAGAGACCGGGGCAACCCATTCACTCACTAGAATTGTAAGTCATTTTGTAGGTTTATTTTTAAATAACTTTTTTCTTTAGGTCTAATACTTTCTATCCAAGGCCTTTACTGAAATAAATGGAGAATAAATTAGTGTCAAAAAGCTGACCACCACCATTTTAATGGGAATACACAGACTGATCAAGTTTTTTTTTTTGGTTATGAGTAGCAAAAATATAGTTTCATTATGTAAGTAATGTTAGTCATATATTTGCAGTAATAAAATATTAGTAGTAGTTACAGCTTTTATGTAACTCTAGCTAAACTACAGGAATTTTATGTTATTAGTTCAGTGTGATCAAACTTTAACAGATTTTAAACTGTTACGTATTATGTTGCATAAACTAAAGCTTTTACATTAAAGACCATTGGTTCAATTGAAGATAACTTATTTTTAATTAAGCCAGAAACATTTAGATATTTATATACTTTAAATTTAACAAATTCATTTCACTTATTTCTAAATGTTAATCTCCAAATACAACAACACAATATCTCCTTTCAGCCTTAAAAACTAAGAAATTCAGATACAATTTAAGTAACATTCTCTGTTTGTATATTTTCAAGTAAACAAACTTAATTTAAAAAAAAAAATTTACAACATTAAGTTTCTACATATTATTCTTTTAGCAAACTAATGTATTTTGTATAGAAAATAATTATCTGTCTTTAACATTCTTTTAAATGAAAAGAAAAAGTTGAAAAGAACAACCTATTCAAGATTTAGAATCAAAACACTTTGAGAAATTACAAATCCACACTAAAATTTGATAGAATTAGTTTCTAGCAGTAATGCTTTTTAAATTCAAGATATTATTTTTCTCTACTCTAAACCTCTAATTTCCCAGCCTAAGTTCTCAATATTATTTTGATAAATATAAGTTTCACTAATGAACAATTTTGAACAAGCTGGTTAAATCATTTATATAACTTTCAGTGAGCTAATCCTGTTTATTCTACCTCGCAACAAGTTATTACAAACAGAACAATAAGCAATTAAGGAAAATCTAGAAATGTTTTAAATCCAGTAATTGTTTTGTGACAAATGGACATAAAAAACCAACTAATCCAGTGTTGAAGTTAGATCCTTACCTGAACATCTTAAAATGCCTACCTCAAAATATGCCATAAAAATATCATCCACACCAACTTGTTACTTCTTCTATTTCTAAAAATTAGTTTGACTAAACTAAGTTTACTACTGTATTTGGTTAGTGTTAATAAGTAAGCTCTGAATATACTCACACTATCTCAAGTTAAATGTTTAGACCTACATCATTGGGGAGGGAAAGACGTGACACGTGGTGATATAAAGATAGGGTGTGAAGTGAATTATGAATAGCAATTAAAGCTTAAGAGTGGTTCTCAACCAGACAAGGTTGGTGTATAATTTAAAAATAAACATTATAACTTAAATCACCCCATTAAGACAACAAATTAAGTAACTTTTTTGAGACAATAAAATAATAGCAAAAATTGATCTCTCTTTTGACCCATCCCTACATTATATTTTGTTACTGAATTCACCGTCTTGGTGCTGAGAACATGTGATGGCTATAGGCCTACAAAAAATGTTATTTTATAGATATTATTAGTCAGACAATTTTTATTTGTATAAATATTTTAATTACATTTGTACATAAATTGGGGAGGTTTTTGTTGCCAATACTAAATTTTTAAAAATATTTTTAAAAAAATAAATAACCAGATGGAATTTTGATTTTTAGATTAATGTGTTTTTTTTCATTTTTAAATTATTAATAATTAATTTTAAATTTAGTAAAAAAAACAAATTACACAGACTATTTGTGTAAGGAAACAATAAATTAAAGCTTTATTATCAACTAATACAAATAATGGTAGACGTTTCGGCTCATGCCTTCATCAGTACAAAAACAATTACATGTACTTACATATATATTCAAATTAAAACATATTAAATTCTATGTGATAAAATGAAAAGAAATGAAAGACAAAAATAAACACGGACATAGAATATAAGAAAAAGGAGGAAGTTGAAGTATCTAAAGTAACAGTGAAAACCACAACGGGAAAACGATTTTGCAGTCATGTAAAATTGTGGATTTGGTTAATTCCATATGGAGCCAACGTACCAAATCGTTTTATGAGTCTATTTTCCATGTGGACTCTATCATGGGTATTGGTTGCATATAAAATACCAGTAACTACAATATCCAAAATGCCATCGTGGTCAACACTGTTAAAATGTTTAGACACAGGACACTGAGCCTGTTTATTTATATTGTACAGGTGTTCTCTAAACCGATCTCCAAGACGACGACCTGTCTCACCCACATAAATTTTTTTACATCTCTTGCAAATAATTGCATAAATCACGTTGCGACTGGTGCAAGTGAATCCATCTTTTATTAAGAATTGTTCAAGAGGGAAAGAAATTTTGTTAATTTCAACCACATATGGACAAGTATTGCAACGGTTACGGTTGCAACCTTTTGTTCCAATATGTGCTTTCATTGTGGGAAGGTGACTTCTTACAAGTATGTCTCTGAGGCTTTTATCTCTCCGGAATATTTTCCCGTTGTGGTTTTCACTGTTACTTTAGATACTTCAACTTCCTCCTTTTTCTTATATTCTATGTCCGTGTTTATTTTTGTCTTTCATTTCTTTTCATTTTATCACATAGAATTTAATATGTTTTAATTTGAATATATATGTAAGTACATGTAATTGTTTTTGTACTGATGAAGGCATGAGCCGAAACGTCTTCCATTATTTGTATTAGTTGATAATAAAGCTTTAATTTATTGTTTCCTTACACAAATAGTCTGTGTAATTTGTTTTTTTTAATAAAAAAGCTTTATGCAGTCCTATTCTGTATGATTTAAATTTAGTCAATGTTTGTTTTAATTGAGGTAAAATAATTGTTATTTTAAAAATATTTCTTTCTGATCTAAAATAAAATTTCACAATTAAATTATTAAGTTTTAAAGAAAACATTATCAAAATACAACAAGAAAGTATAAAATTTCTTAAGAAGATATCAGTTGTAAAACAAACATTAAATCTACTAATTTTGTTAAAAAAAATATTTATGATATTCTTTGCTTTGCAGTGAACAGATAGCACAAAAATGTTAAAAGTGATCTAGAGAAGTTTAAAAGGCCAGGCATGGGAGGGAGACCCAAACAAAAAATGAAATGAAGAAAGTCTTAAATTAGGAAATGTTTCCTAAAGTTATAGATGATAAAAATGGTAAGCTGTTACAATAGCAGAAGTAACAACTTTCTTTTAATGTTATAGATGATAATAATGGTAAACTGTTACAATAGCAGAAGTAACAACGTTCTTTTAATGTTATAGATGATAAAAATGGTAAACTGTTACCATAGCAGAAGTAACAACTTTCTTTTAAATTTATAGATGATAAAAATGGTAAGCTGTTACCATAGCAGAAGTAACAACTTTCTTTTAATTTTCATTGTTTTTAAATTAAAAACCGATTTCAAGCAATCACCAATATTGTGCTCCCAACTATTATAAAAGACAATCTAATTGTTGAGTCATAAAAAAAATTAAACTCATTGTAAATTCTATTAAATTGAAATGGAAAATATATATTTTTTCTTTTTCCTGCATTTGTCTAATAATTTGTCTAATTTGTGCAAAAATAACGAGTTCTTTCCTTCTCTCATTAGACCTGTGCCATATTACATCAGAAAAACAATATTTCTTGAATAAATAATCATTATGAACAAAGACAGCAATGCGCTTACCTGAACTAGAATACATGGAGTTGACTCTAGACATTGGTTCAAGGTAAGTAGATGGTACCCATCCTTCCTGATTGGTGCGTAGATGCCGAGCAAACCACCAGCCGTTTGTTCCCACTCTCATCACCTCCACCTCATCCCCTTCCATGAGCCCTAACTCTGTCGGATCAATGACAGAGTAGTCTCCCAATGAGATAAAATGCTCCTTGTATGATGGCTGAAATAGGAAGATAACAAAAATCTGATCATTAAAATGAAATGGCAAAAAGAAGAGAAACAAATAAATCATACATTTTTTAAAATGAATCCCAAAGCTTTTTAGCGCATTTTCGAGAAGTCGAATGCGCTATTGCACCCGTTTTGTTCGTCCGTCCGTCTGTCATCACCCTAGATCTCAGCATCCATAAGTCCTAGACCCATGATGTATATATGTTTTTTGTATGTCCTGACCTGCCATTTGTGCATCAACACTCAGTTACTCGATCCGTTAAAAAACCCTGTTAAAACTACCAAAAAACATTGCGAATCGAGAGATAACACTGGCGCAGGCAACGGCCGCCATTGCCGGAAGTCTTAGTATTATCAAAAGTATTAGTTTTTTTTGTTGACGTCATTAGAATATGTGTAAAAGTTTAGAGAGTTTTACGTCATCATTTGTGGTGACTTCAATCAAGATCTTAGCGGCCCAGGGGCAGAAATTGAAAACTTTTTCAAAACAAGCTTCAACATTCAACTACTTTCACCAAGATTGGCAAAAACGATCTATCAAACAACAATTGACGGAGTATTTGGGCGATTAGCTGATTACAATTTAGAATGTTTCATTTATGAGTCCTATTTCAGTGACCACAAACCACTTGTAGTTAGATTAAAGAGAAAATAAAAAATTTTAAAATGTAAAGAAATGACTTTTAAATAAAAAAAATTTCAGGTATATTCATTACACAAGAAAATTCATAAAAATATATCTAAAATCTAAACACAATTTCTGATAACTACATAATGCTGATATCTAACATAAGTACTGATACATAATACGAAAATGCGCTAACACGTCCTGAGTTCCAAAAGGGACCAGGCTTAACATGATTTTTTTTTGCTCTTGAAGCATTTCAATAATTTTATCATTTTACCCTAGAGATAATGATTATAATTAATTTTTTAAAATCTCATTGCCTTTTGTCATGCCATTAAAATTCAACTTTTTGGTTGCATGTACCTGCAAAAGCTGTTTGGAATAGGCTAGATAAGCATACCTGATCTTTAGGCCAGGGTGGGGGAAGATGAGTATAATGTTAATTATATGTTGTCATGACCCAACAGAAAGAGCCAATGAGGACTTGATAGGACAAGAGCTGAAACCCTCAATAGTACATCTAATGAGAGCTTTACGAGGGAAGTAAATTTTGAGTACAAAGAAAAACTTCTCCTTCTGCCGATCTTGGTAAAAAAAAAAAAAAATTCCAGAAGGCCAAAGTATGAGATAAACACAACTCATGTGAAACAGCTGCTCTTACGTAATTATGTTCAGTTCTAGAGAAGGTAAAGACCTGAAAACAAAACACTTTCAATTCAAAACTTTGCACAAAAAATATTCTGTTTTCAACTGGACTTTGCAGACTGACCTCAATTTTCGGAATGTAGGACTCGGTGGCTTCATCGTCTGTGTTGGAGAACTCTCCAGACGACCAGCCCCGGTCGTCGTCGTCGTAATCATCGTCATCCTCCAGCCTGTTGTTCTGGTAGGGTGGGGAGGTGGGCGTGACCAGGGGAGAGCTCATCTCCAGGCCGACGGGAACAGTTGAATGTCTGTCTGGCTCGGGAGACCGCCAGTTGTCCAGGCTGATGGAATGAAATCATGGAGAGGAATTAGTTTGTGAAGTGTTTGAATTAGTTTGTGAAGTGTTTTAAATGAGCTTTTCTAAGCCTGGGCTGTGAGGTAAAAATAGGACGAAATGTTTACAACCAAGTCCAGTATTTAACACATCATGTTGCTTTTAACTAGGTGACATCTTATCTTATCTGATCTTATCTTATCCTATCTGATCTTATCTTATCTGATCTTATCTTATCTGATCTTATCTTATCCTATCTGATCTTATCTGATCTGATCTTATCCTATCTGATCTTATCTTATCTTATCTGATCTGATCTTATCCTATCTGATCTTATCTGATCTGATCTTATCTTATCTGATCTGATCTTATCCTATCTGATCTTATCTGATCTGATCTTATCTTATCATATCATATCTTATCTTATCTTATCTGTCATAGACGCTCCCTCTATACAGAAGATTATTGTTTCTTACGCTTATCCATGGTTTTATGTCTAGTCTTGCATTTGTTTTTAAATGTTAATAGGGTGTTAGTTTTCCTGGTTTCATCTGGCAACCCAATCCACTACCAAAGTCCAAACAGGAAAAACGAGAATTTGTTCTTGCACATGGAATAAGTAAAGCATTTTATCTTTATGTCTATCTGAGGGTTGTATTAAGTTATCTTTGTGTTGCATTTATAAATTAATATATCATACAGAATAGGACTGCATAAAGCTTTTTTATTAAAAAAACAAATTACACAGACTATTTGTGTAAGGAAACAATAAATTAAAGCTTTATTATCAACTAATACAAATAATGGTAGACGTTTCGGCTCATGCCTTCATCAGTACAAAAACAATTACATGTACTTACATATATATTAAAATTAAAACATATTAAAGTCTATGTGATAAAATGAAAAGAAATGAAAGACAAAAATAAACACGGACATAGAATATAAGAAAAAGGAGGAAGTTGAAGTATCTAAAGTAACAGTGAAAACCACAACGGGAAAACGATTTTGCAGTCATGTAAAATTGTGGATTTGGTTAATTCCATATGGAGCCAACGTACCAAATCGTTTTATGAGTCTATTTTCCATGTGGACTCTATCATGGGTATTGGTTGCATATAAAATACCAGTAACTACAATATCCAAAATGCCATCGTGGTCAACACTGTTAAAATGTTTAGACACAGGACACTGAGCCTGTTTATTTATATTGTACAGGTGTTCTCTAAACCGATCTCCAAGACGACGACCTGTCTCACCCACATAAATTTATAAATTAGAATTAATTGCCTTATGTATTATCACTTCTTTACTCTTTGTTCTTCTATCCTCTAGTGTTCCAAGGTTTAATGATTTAACGCATGAGATATTTATTTCCCCACCTCAACTAATCATTAGCTGCTGATGGTTGAATAAGATAAACTGGGTCTTAGAGGCTATCACGTATCATCAGATCAATATCGGCGTATTTGATAAAACACTCACAAATACAATTAGATGGCGGCTGATTTTATTGGTCTAATACATTTAATGTCTTCACATATTATTCCACAGCCCACCTCTGGCCAACATTAAAACTTATACTAGAAATGACTCCCTCCATCCCCAAATGTCCCCCGATTACACAATCTCTAAGTGCACCTCAACCAACCTGTAATCAGACGAGTCACTGGACAGCTGTGACGTCGGTGTCATTTCCCCCAGTACTGTCTGCGTGCACACCTTTCTGGCAGCTGTTTGAATTGCAACAAGATTCAAAATAAGAGCTGCAGTAGGTTGCAGTAGGTTAACTATGATGTTTATTGGAATGTCACATCACTGAGGCCGTCATATGGTATGTCATATGGTATGTCATATGGTATGTCATATGGTATGTCATATGGTATGTCATATGGTATGTCATATGGTACGTCACGCTATTTCAGACCATTTTTAACTCCCCCATCACAAAGGACGTCCAAATTTCAAACAAAAATACTTTTTTAATTAACAAAATAATCAATATTAAACATAAAACACCATGACGTCACACATGGCTGGGCATGCCCCTCCTACTGTCACAAACTGTTACACTCTCTTACTCCCCCTCCCACCCTCTAGAGCATAACGTACTGTATGGACAGCCCCATTTAAAAAAAAAAAAAAAGCCAAAAATGAAAACCTTTGCAATGGTCAAACTGTGTCATCAAAACCCTCTTGATTTCTTTGACCCAAACATCCTTGGTCTGGAGATCTGGTGCCTGTCAGAGAGGAAAGTTTTTTTTTTTTAATTTCTCTTTACAATTTCATAGAGTACTGTTAAGATTTCTGAAATTTGTTAAAATAAATTTGTTGTTTAAAAAAGTTTCAAACAAAAATAAAATATTGGTCATTGTATGGTTATTTGAGTAAAAAAAAAAAAAAAATTTTTGTAAAATAACACGATAAAATTGGATGATATTTTTCCACAATTAACATGTCTATAACATTCTCTTTAACACCATTTCCATTAAACTCATTACCTGAATGATGTACACTTCCTCTCGACCACGGAGCCACAGTTCAAACTTCCGTTTATCACCTTTTATTGTTTCCGTGAGGCCAACATGAGACAACTGGACAAATTCAACAAGGAAGATTTGATTTAAAACTGGCTTTAAAACTTTTAAAAACTATATTTTCTCAATTGTGTGACCTTATATTTCCGGTGGATTTATTTTTATTAACATAGTACTTTATCAAGTTGTAAATTTGCTGCAGGTATCAAAATAAGACATTCATTAAATTTATAAAAAATTTTAAGATTTGGAATTAAAGTTAAGTTTCTGTATTTTTACAGTCATGCACTATTTAATGAATTACTGAAGGTATTTGATTATAAAACTATATTCAGAATCAGAATCCAGAAATCAGCCTTTACATTTAGTTTGTTTTTAAACGTGTAGGTCGGTTGGTCATTGTTCCCATGGTGCTCTTCTTTCTTTTTACATAACAGCAGAGCTCTTTGGTAAAGGAAAACATGTCGCTGCATCGGCCTCAGGCGTAGATCGCGTATTCTCTCATGCTTGTGCTCTGTCCACACCCTGAAGGAGCCGTGCATGAGGAGCCGACCGAGGTCAGAGATGTTTTCCTGGCAGATTAAAATTCAGGTCACTTAGATATTTTATTAATGTGCTTAGAAAGTCTTGTTTAATTTCAATAACAAAAGTTAACTTATGATTTGGATTCTTCAAATGATCCGGCTAACTTTCAAAAAATGGGATGTCTTTGAGAAGTAAAATTTAGCCCAAAGCCTATGGTGAGATTCCTGTAGTGATAAATGTAACATCAGCCCTGAATTGTCTTAATATTCTGAGACAAAAAAATCTCTGTGTTATTTTCGCAAGTGAGATAAGTGTAGGATGCAATAAACTTCTGTATAGAAACGGCATCTGTAACAGATTAGATAAGTTAGAAATTTCTATAATCTGATTGAAGCAAAAATTCACGGGTAATTTTTTGCCATTGAAACAAGCAAACATTTGGAGATGTTAATTAGAAGTTTACTAGTGCAACTCTACCAGCATAAACTTTATAATACACTTACATATGCGTGGGTAAATAAAAACAACTATTTAAAAAATATTTTTACCCAACAAATTGTGATTTTATTGTTTCTCTATGTTTAAACATGAACTAATGTTTTTACACTACCCATAAACAGATAATTATCCCTTATCATTTTTTAAATTGCTCCACAACTAATCTTCCATTTAAGCTGCACGGCCTCTCAGATATTTGACCTATGGTTTAGAATTTAGAATTACCGGGCAGCAAATTTTGTAAAATAATGCACAAAAAATGGATGCTGTGCAACTTTGCACACCAGCTTTTTTTTTTTACTTTGAACATGGACCAACGAACCTTAGAGGGAGCATTGCCTATAACCTGTGATATTTCCTCTACAAAAGTTTTTTTTAACTTACCCCATAACCTGTAATGGAGACTTGGTGCATGCTATCATTGAGATAAGCCAGCACAGAAAGCATGGTGTCCAGGGCTTCCTTCAATGCTAGGGCCAGTTCTGGCGCATCCTTTCCCGTGGATCTTAGCATTTCCTGGTCAAATAATACAAACTGGCAGGTTTAATGCAAGTAATAATGTACATTATTCAAACTGTTTGCAGCAGGGCAATGGTCCTCAAAATAAAATAGTCTGACCTTGGATTAAAAATAAAGAGTTCGCGTGAGCAGAAAATAATGTGTTTTTTATTAGAAAAATAAAATGATGCCCCGAAAAATAAATATTCTATATAATAGTTTATAAATCAATTTAAAAATTATATTACTTTCACAACTATAAATTTGGTCAACCAGTAATAAGACAGAGGACCACTGCTCTAAAATTAAACATTAAATGGAGATTTTAAAAACACTTTCAACTTTTTTCGATCAGTGAAAGTAAGATGCAAGTCCATGAATCCTTGAAGTATAATATTTTATAATAAAATTATTAAACAAAGAATTTAATCTGCCAATTTAAATGCACGAACCTTATAAATTATCAGATAGCAAAACCATGATGCAGTAATATAAACTTATTACATGCATAGAGCAGTTTTTTAATTATAATTCTCTCCCTTAGGTGACTGTAGAAGCCCTTACTGATTCCAAGTGATTTTTTTCTTTTTTTCAAAAGTACTAAATATGGGTAAAAAAAAATAATAACTTTAAAATAAATTATAAAATAAATGTTAAGTCTGACCTTCAACAACAGTTGGTACTTGGTGATTCTTTGAATGGGTTTTAGGAGGTAGGCTCCAAGTGGCAACCTGTGACCAAGTTGTCTTTGACATTCCTGATTAAAAAATGTTTTTTTTAAAGTTTTGGACGAAAACCATTTTAAATATTTATGCCTTAGTTTAATCCAGTGATGACGAACCTATGCCACGCAACTCAAACATCAATTCCTTTCTCAAACCACTTTGCCGGCACTTTGTGTTGGTACTTTGTGTTGGCACTTTGAGTTGCCACTTTGATATATAAAAGTAGGATTTATCTGAATTTTGGTCACGCGGCCCCAAAAAGGTTTGCAATCACTGGTTTAATCAGTTAGTTAAATCAGTAATTTAATAAGCTTTTTTATTTTAAAAAAATCACAGTCACAAAAAATGAGTCTTAGGAGCATGGATTCATTTATATTGAGCATATGAGCATATGGGTAGCGAAGTCAATAGTGCGCTCGCCTCACAAGCTGAGGGGCGTGGGATCGAGCCCACGAAAAGCCACTATAAAAATGTTTAGAAATGGCTAACGCTAAGGAAGTCCTCCGCTGATCTGGAGAGGGATGGGCGCCGCCAGTGTCTAATAAGCCCAAGAAAGTTCTAATGGAAACATTAGAATCCCCTATGACCTCGAAAAAAAGAGGTTATGGGACTAAAAAAATATATATACAAAAATATGAGCCAAATAATTCTTTGTGTAATTTAATGACAAACTGACCTTAAAAAATGCATTGCTGTCTCCTACCAGAACCCTCAGTGCTTCAGACTTTGGTTTGTTCTGACAGTAAATGCTGTACATTTGGAACTCTTCTTTCTACAGGAAGAAAAATTATGCATGTTTACATTTTGGATAGCATACTAGAGATTAATAGTAAAATTAAAACTATGGGAACCCCACCATCATGTAGTGTGGAACCTCACTGGCATGTGAGTAGCTTTGAAAATATACGCCAGGAAAGGTAATTTAGGTGTTTTAAATGTCAGATTTCCTAAGTTTTGGGTCATTTTTTGGGATTGCCACTTCAGTTTATTTTAAATCCTGAGAAACTGTTCAATGAAAAAAAATAGCAACTCACTTTAGCAGTACCTTTTTTAGTGTACAATTTTTTACTTATTTTTTTAAAAAATCCCCCCCCCCCCC
>MUZC01000086.1:200840-213736 GCA_002072015.1 Radix auricularia
AAAAAAAAAAAAAAAAGCGTGAGGGCTGGATTTGTGAGAATTATAACGGATCAGTTTAACTGGTTGCTAAATTACATTTTCTTTATACTTCATTTTTTATTATTTAGTGAATGGTCCTGTACAAAGTCCATTACAAATTTAATTTATCCTGAGTATCAGAGCTAATTAAGTCTATCACTCACTCTGTTTACAAAACATTTCCCCACACGGGACGGACAATCTTGGCAGGCCTTCAGCTCATGCAGGAATACACTGTCAACATTTACAACCAATCAGATGATTAACATACAATTGTTTCATACCGATGGGTAACATTGCAATGTTTAGTCAAAATCTTAAAATTTTTTAACTACATTTCTTGAAATTTAAGTTTTTTGGTGGGCATGGAAAATTGATTACAAAAGTAACAGAATTACCGAAAATGTATTATTTTAACTTCCTTTAAATATAATTTGTTCTCCACATCAAAAATTAGAATAATAAAGCACTATCCAATGAACAACATTTACTCATGTCATGTGACTTTATGTTGTTTGTTTTTAATAGACAGTCCTTAACCTACTCTTTGTGAAAGTTGTAAATTTGCTGCAGGTTTCCAAACAAGACATTCCTTTGACCTATCAAGGCTGGGGGGATGTTCATCTGATAAGATCTGTCCTCCATTTTGTTGTAGTAACCCTTAAAAAAAAAAGTCACGAAAAATCTATAAAATAATACAGTACATAAGATGATGATTTAAACTTTAATCCTAGTGTCGGTCTCAAATTCTTATACTTTTATCAAAATCACAAACTTATATACCACAAGCCAAAAATTAAACTTATACACAACTAACAAACTTATACTTATTATACCACAAAGCCCAAAATTTAAACTTGTACACAACTAAAAAATTTATACTTATACACAAGTCATAAATTTTGATCAACAAAGACTAAGTGTCATGGCAGCCAGGTGTATCAACGGCCGTTATAAACTTAGATTAACAACAAAGACAAAGTGTCATTGCAGCCAGGTGTATCAATGGCCGTTATAAACTTAGATTAACGACCTATTCTCATCCTAAGACAATCTTCTGCCCTAAATAGTAATGAAGGAATTAACTTATTTGATTGGGTTGACAAAAAAAAGGGCATGTGGGAAGGATTCATTCCAAATGACTTATGTAATTTTACATCATTTAAACTTTTATACAAAATATCAATCTGAAATGACTGGAAAATAAACTTTCTTGCACCCTCCTAAAAGCAAACCCCACAGTGAGTAACATTATCAATTATGCCTCAGTGAATTTTATATTATACCATGCCTTAGATGCAGATGGCATTACAAAGCCAATATATTTGCTGCATTAAAAAAAAAAGCATGGCTTTTTTTTAAGGCTTTGTCAAGTATATAAAATTAAATATTGTCAAGTGAATATTGCCCTGGAATTTTGTAGAATCCTGTTTGTGCTGTGCGTCAGTTAGTTAAAATATACACATTTGGCACCTCGAGGCTTGTGGCTAGTGTGTCAGTTAGTTAAAATATACACATTTGGCACCTCGAGGCTTGTGGCTAGTGTGTCAGTTAGTTAAAATCTACACATTTGGCACCACAAGGCCAGTGGCTAGTGTGTCAGTTAGTTAAAATCTACACATTTGGCACCTCGAGGCTTGTGGCTAGTGTGTCAGTTAGTTAAAATCTACACATTTGGCACCTCGAGGCTTGTGGCTAGTGTGTCAGTTAAAATATACACATTTGGCATCACAAGGCCAGTGAATAGTGTGACTGATGTTTTAAGTGCCTGTGATGGTGGAGTCTCTTTCTTTGTTGACATGGTACTCAGTATGGCAGGTACTCAGTATGGCAGGTACTCAGTATGGCAGGTACTCAGTATGGCAGGTACTCAGTATGGCAGGTACTCAGTATGGCAGTCACAGTCTGTCAGTTGAATCAGAAGGTTGTGTGGATAAACTGTGGCTTGAATTAATGTGTGGCCGGATAAATAACTCGGATGACAGTTTACCTTTTTTCTTATAATAGGACTTAGTATTGAGTTAATGAGATTACAACACATTACATGTTAACTATTGGGAAGTGTAATATTTCAAACTTCTTAAATGGGACCGGAGAAAACGGTCCAAGAATTGATGGCAGTCGCAAAAATAGATAATGAGAAACCAGCAAAAACCCGTGAATAGTTTACCTGTAATATTTGATTGAGCTCATTAACATAGGCCTCCTCCGTCTCAATTAACTCATTCATCACATGGCTGAATGTTGGGAAAGAGATTAAACAACTCAACAGTTCATCACAAGGAGACCATGCAATTTTTATCACAGAACATTACAGGAAAGAGATACGATTAATTTCACAGTTAATCCAAAGACATATATAGGATTAATATGACAGCACATCTAAGGACACTACAGAGTTAAATTTCACAGTTAATCCAAAAACATATATAGGATTAATATCACAGCACATCTAAGGACACTCTACAGAGTTAAATTTCACAGATAAATAACAGGAGATGGATTAGAATAATTTAACAGTTTATAACAAGATGAAGATTAACTCTTAAAGTCGCAAAGCCTCGTAATGCGTCTCTTCCCGCTATCCGTAAAGCATCGTAATGTGTCCCTAGATACCACGCTCGTTAGAAATGAGATCTCGGAAAGTAAAAACTCTTCAATGCTTGAAAAATGATGTATTCGACTTCAGGAAATGGCAGCCGCTGCTCGCGCTAGTGTTATCGTTCGATTCGCTATGTTTTTTGGTAGTTTTAACGGGGTTTTTTTTTTTGAAGATACGTTTTCGTTATACTTTATTACTAAAATAATAGTACTAAACTACAGGTAAATATTGTTTAAAACTCAGTACGGTCTTTTGGATGCGTAAAATAACCATTCTTAGCCTGAAAAATGGTCAGTATGACAATAATATTATAAATGGATTTTACGCACATTTTTTAATTTCATAACCGGTTGATCGTAATACAGGAAATCCTTACGGGACTGAGGCGGATGTTTATTGCAAACCCTTCTGCGACTTTAAGAGCTAATAAAAGAGAAAATCACAGGAAAGAGACGTGATTAACATCACATATAATTAATGAAAATAGATTAGATTAATTTGATAGATAATCATTGAATGCAGATTAGCTTTAAGTTACGTACATTCTCAAGCTATTCCGACAACATGAGCAGTTAAAAGTGGATTACCTTCTCTTGGCTTGGAGCCCTTCAGTTTCAGGAAATGATGACATGGACGCAGAAGAAAGAGAGCTCCGTTGGGTGTCGGCCGTTGACATGGATGAAACATCGGATGCAGATCGGACGACTGTTGTGACCAGTGGGGGCATGATGTCACTGGAATTACTAACAGCCCGACGAGCAGAGTTGCCAGACTGGATCTCAGGCCGATACTGAATTTAAAAAAAAAAAGAGTTACATTCATGGTGGCTCTAAAACATTGATCACAACAAAAAAATTTGATTTCAGGCTGAACTGTATCTCTTCAGTTAGATGTAGTTTTAAATCCAAATTTCAGGGACTCATTCTAATCTACAAAAACTATTAGCGTAAACACAAACCCTTACTAGCACTAACCCTAATTCTTCATCTAATCCTAATTCTAGCACTAACAATAATTATAGCACTAACCCTAATTGTATTACTAGCCCTGACCCCTGACCTATGAACCATCCACAAGTAACCAACCATAACACCACTACTAAACCTGACTCCTGACCTATGAACCATCCACAAGTAACCAACCATAACACCACTACTAAACCTGACCCCTGACCTATGAACCATCCACAAGTAACCAACTTTAACACCACTACTAACCCTGACCCCTGACCTATGACCCATCCACAAGTAACCAATTTTAACACCACTACTAACCCTGACCCCTGACCTATGAACCATCCACAAGTAACCAACTTTAACACCCCTACTAACCCTGACCCCTGACCTATGAACTATCCACAAGTAACCAACTTTAACACCCCTACTAACCCTGACCTATGAACCATCCACAAGTAACCAACTTTAACACCCCTACTAACCCTGACCCCTGACCTATGAACCATCCACAAGTAATCAACCATAACCCCACTACTGACCCTGACGCTCTTTTCCAAGGAGACATTCGGCTTTTTGCCATCTGAAGCTCCGCGCTTGTGCCCCTGGGAAACACCTTCGACCTCGTCATTAGCAGCTTTTGTTCCTTGGTTATCCCTCATCTCTCGCTGTGGGTAGCCAGGAGATGGGTGGGGCACAGCCGGCTCAGGAATCACATGTTGCACTGGCCGGGGTCGGGGGTCAATAATGACCCTAAGACTTTCTTTCCTCTTCTCACACATTCCCTGGACGTCTTCCATTCTCTTCAGAATCTGTTGGACTGTGGCCTGCAGAATAAGAAAATATAGATCATTGGAGAAATAGGAAAATATAGATCATTGGAGAAATAGGGAAATATAGATCATTGGAGGAATAGGAAAATATAGATCATTGGAGAAATAGGGAAATATAGATCATTGGAGAAATAGGGAAATATAGATCATTGGAGAAATAGGGAAATATAGATCATTGGAGAAATAGGAAAATATAGATCATTGGAGAAATAGGGAAATATAGATCATTGGAGGAATAAGAAAATATTGATCAAAGGAGAAATAGGAAAAGAAATAAACTCAAAAAAAATTGTGGCTGGAAATAACTCCATAAAGAATGATGTCATCAATGGAACGACTAAAGAATGATGTCATCAATGGAACAACTAACGAATGATGTCATCAATGGAACAACTAAATTTACTTGACAAAATTTTTATTCTAGTAATGCCCTTGAATTTAGGAGCTAAAGTACACTTTTCCCTGTCCCATTCATTGGAGGACCAGATTTTTCACACACCAAACAAATCCTATTCCCAAGTCCTGACAGCGTAACCTAAAAATTGAAATAAGAGTTATCCCAAAACAAGGAATGATGCTGCACACTTTTTTCACACCATCACATAGCTGAAGTACAGTAATAGTTTAATGTCCCAGCTGTTCGGACAGCCCATATTTATTTAATCAATATTGAAATTCTCATAGCACAAAAGAAAATCTAGCACAAGATGTGCTTACATTTTTTATTTAAGTATCAAATTGAGTGACTGTTACATAGAGAATTTTGTATTTTACTCAGGTTTTCTTTAAACAAGAAAAATTGCAATAAAATTTATTTTCCTGAATTCGGACTCTGAATTTCTACCCAGAAAAGCTTACAAGTTGACAGATAAAAGAAACTGTTACAATCATTATTTGTTTCTTACTTCTCTGAAACAGTGAGTACAACGAATTTCAGTTACCCCAGCGAGGAATGGACTCAATATCATACAATGAAAACGTAAAGAGTGACATACTAGAGTCACCCACCCATATCTCAGCACCAGACAAGAGTTACCCATCCTTGTCTCAGCACAGGAGTTGAACTTGAACTTGAACTATCCCTTAACCCGACGCTGGGTCGTTGGGGCACCATTTTGAGCTGCGCACTAACTCATGCCAAGTGTCACGGTTCTGAGCTGCCTTCTGGGAATCGCTAAATGAAAGGCCGGTCCACTCTTTGATGTTGTTCTCCCAACTCTTCCTTGGTCTGCCTCTTTTCCTTCTTCCCTGGACTGTGCCTTGCAATATCGTCTTTGAGAGACCTCCAGATCTTGACACGTGTCCGTACCATCGTAGTTTCTTTTTTTTTCATTGAGGTGAGAAGGTCCTCGTAAGGGCCAATGACAGCACTTATTTTGTCGCGGACCGCTTTGTTCGTGATGTGCGCCGTGTAGGAGATGTTTAATACCTTTCAAAAACATCTCATCTCAAGCGCACTAATTCTTTTTTGGAGGTCTGCGGTGAGCGTCCAAGCCTCACAACCATAGAGGAAGACTGACATCGCCAGAGAGCGCATTAGTCGAATCTTTGATCTCAGGGAGAGCTTCTTGCTTTGCCAGATGTTTTTCAGTTTGCTTAGTGCTGCAGTTGTTTGGGCCGTTCTGGCAAGAATTTCTGGTTTTGAGCCTTCATCGGATATTACAGCCCCTAGATATTTGAAGGTAGGGACCTCCTCGAGTTTTTGACCGTTTATCCGTATTTCACTTGTGAAATTCTTATTTGCCATGACCTTGGTCTTTTCTGCATTAATTTCCATGCCATAGGCCTTCGACGTCTTCTCTAGCTTTGCAAGGAATTCTTTTAGTTCGTCCTCGCTGCCAGCTAGGCCGTCTATGTCATCGGCGAAGCGTAAGTTAGTTATGATCCTTCCTCCGATGCTGACCGTTCCGACATGGTCTTCGAGCACATCAGTCATAATTCTTTCTAGGAAGAGGTTGAAGAGGATGGGGGAGAGTAAACACCCTTGTCTAACACCAACAGTGGTCTTGAACCAATCTCCCAGCTTGCTGTTGTAGAGTACTGCGCTGGATGCTCTGTTGTATAGGTTCTTGATCACAGTAATGAGGTTGGCATTACTATTGTACTTGTGCATGGTTGCCCACAGTGCTGCATGCCACACTCTGTCAAACGCCTTTTTGAAGTCTATGAAGACATGAAAGAGGTCCCTCTGGTGTTGCAGATGTTTTTCACAGAGCACTCGCAAGTTGAAGATCTGCTCTGTTGTGCTCCTTCCTGCTCTGAAGCCTGCTTGTTCTTCTGCAATGATCTGCTCTGCTTGTGGTTTTAGTCTGTTTAGTATTACCATGAGCATGACTTTGCTGGGGTGACTGATCAGGCTAATTGTGCGGTAGTTCTGACACAATTGTAGATTACCCTTCTTTGGGAGCGTTATAACCAGCGATTGAGTCCAGGGTGTTGGCCATTCTCCTGTCTGCCAGATCTTGTTGCACATGCTAGTTAGAATGTTTATTACTGGGTCACCTCCTGCTTGAATCAGTTCACCTGGGATGTTGTCTGCTCCAGCCGATTTCCCCTTTTTCAGCTTTCGCACAGCAAGCTCCACCTCATCACGGAGAATGTAATGCATGTCCATGTTAGATGACGTTGGGCAATTGAGCACTGATTCGTCGCCCTTTGAGTCTTCATTGTATAGCTCAGAACAGTATTCGGTCCATCTTTTTATTATTTCTTGTTCTTCTGTAATACATTTCTCAGATTTATCTTGAATTGTTGAGATGCGACCTTGCTTGGTGGATGTCAGATCTTTGACAATCTTGTAAGCCTTTTTTGAGTTGTTTCTCTGTAGATTATCATCGATGTCTGAGCATTGTTGTTCTATCCAGTTTGTTTTTGCTTTATTCATTTCTTTCCTGATCTTTTTGTTGATTGTTCTGTATTTGATTGCTCCTTCTGCAGTATTCTTTACGTTCTTAAGTTTTCTTCTTTCATCGCACATCTCTAGGATATAAGTGGAGACCCATGGTTTTTTTATGGCATGTTTTTTGCCAAGTATATCTTTTGCTGTCTCAATTATTGTGGTATTGAAGGTATCAGTGATTAGATCTATGTCCATATCCTTTTCCGATTCACAAAGTGTGGTCAGTGGAGCAAATTTCCCTCCAATTTTTGCCCTGAACGCCTCTGCGATTACCGGATCTTTCAATTTTTCAAGGTCGAAGCGTAATNAACGCTGAGGAGCGATGTACGACAGTCTACAGCAGTTAGTTTAGTTGAAAAATCGTGTGTTGATGAGCGCTGTAAAAATATTTAATATGATGACGTCATTGTTTGGTGTGCATCGGTACGCAAAATACAACCCCTATTATTATTATTAAATAAATACTTTGCGTACATTTCATAAAGTTTAATAATTCGTATTTATCAAAAAAGGACAAGTTAGTTGGTCTTTAAAAAAAAAGGTTGGCGCCGTAGGCGCCCAAAAAAACGGGGCGCCGCAGGCGCCACGGCGCCTGGCACAATCTAGTTTCTCAGATTTATCTTGAATTGTTGAGATGCGACCTTGCTTGGTGGATGTCAGATCTTTGACAATCTTGTAAGCCTTTTTTGAGTTGTTTCTCTGTAGATTATCATCGACGTCTGAGCATTGTTGTTCTATCCAGTTTGTTTTTGCTTTATTCATTTCTTTCCTGATCTTTTTGTTGATTGTTCTGTATTTGATTGCTCCTTCTTTAGCATTCTTTACGTTATTAAGTTTTCTTCTTTCATCTCATAACTCTAGGATATAAGTGGAGACCCATGGTTTTTTTATGGCATGTTTTTTGCCAAGTATATCTTTTGCTGTCTCAATTATTGTGGTATTGAAGGTATCAGTGATTAGATCTATGTCCATAGGAGTTACCCACCCTTATCTCAGCACCCGACAAGAGTTACCCCCCTTATCTCAGCACCAGAAAACATGAGTTACCCACCCTTGCCTCAGCACCGGACAACAAGAGTTACCCACCCTAGTCTCAGCACAACGAGAGTTACCCACCCTAGTCTCAGCACAACGAGAGTTACCCACCCTTGTCTCAGCACAACAAGAGTTACCCACCCTTGTCTCAGCACAACAAGAGTTACCCACCTTTGTCTCAGCACAACAAGAGTTACCCACCCTTGTCTCAGCACAACAAGAGTGACCCACCCTTGTCTCAGCACAACAATAGTTACCCACCCTTGACTCAGCACAACAACAGTTACCCACCCTTTTCTCAGCACAACAAGAGTTACCCACCCTTATCTCAGCACCCGACAAGAGTTACCCCCCTTATCTCAGCACCAGAAAACATTAGTTACCTACCCTTGCCTCAGCACAACAAGAGTTACCCACCCTCGTAACAGCACAACAAGAGTTACCCACCCTCGTCTCAGCACAACGAGAGTTACCCACCCTCGTCTCAGCACAACATGAGTTACCCACCCTTGTCTCAGCACAACAAGAGTTACCCACCCTTGTCTCCGCAGTCATCATGGATTCAAAGAGCTGCCTAAACTCTTTGGGGTTGTTCAGCTTGAGCTCCCTGGATGTTCGGAGGAACCTCTCGATCTCCTGCATGGCCGATTGCGCCCCTTGAGATGTCTGTAATTTGTCGATGGGTTGACTTGCCAGGAGGTCGACACCACTGGTGCACCATTTGTTGGCCTGTGGGGGAAAAAACAAAACCTGGTGATATGAGACGTTAATTTTAAAAAAAAACTGGTGATATGAGACGTTAATTTTAAAAAAAAACCTGGTGATATGAGACGTTAATTTAAAAACAAAACCTGGTGATATGAGACGTTAATTTTAAAAAAAACCTGGTGATATGAGACGTTAATTTAAAAAAAACTCTATTTAAAATTTTTAATTACCATTTGAAACTACTTAGGTCCAAGCAATAAAGGAAGACCAAATTTTACCAGCCCAATTTTATCAGAAGACCAAATTTTACCAGCCCAATTTTATCAGAAGGCCAAATTTTACCAGCCCAATTTTATCAGAAGGCCAAATTTTACCAGCCCAATTTTATCAAAAGACTGCATGTTCCGAGCCCAATTTTATCAAAAGACTGCACATTCCCAGCCCACTTTTATCAAAAGACTGCACATTCCCAGCCCAATTTTATCAAAAGACTGCATGTTCCCAGCCCAATTTTTTTCAAATGACCACATGTTCCCAGCCCAATTTTATCAAAAGAACACATGTTCCCAGCCCAATTTTATCAAAAGACTGCATGTTCCCAGCCCAATCTCATCAGAAGACCACATGTTCCCAGCCCAATCTCACCAGAAGACCACATGTTTCCAGCCCAATCTCACCAGAAGACCACATGTTCCCAGCCCAATCTCACCAGAAGACCACATGTTCCCAGCCCAATCTCACCAGAAGACCACATTTTCCCAGCCCAATCTCACCAGAAGACCACATGTTCCCAGCCCACTCTCACCAGAAGACCACATGTTTCCAGCCCAATCTCACCAGAAGACCACATGTTCCCAGCCCAATCTCATAAGTAGACCACATGTTCCCAGCCCAATCTCATAAGTAGACCACTTATTCCAGGCCCTTTTGAATCCTACTCCCATGTCCAGACAACTTACCCTGTCCAGCCGGTCCTGGAGGTCATGTGACTTGGTCAGCATCTCCCGCCGTTTCCGGAGCAGCTCCTTGTACTGCTCACACATCCGCTGGAGCTCAACACATTTCGGCCGGATGGAGTCCACTGCGTAGTGCTCGTCCATCATCAACTGCTGACCCCTTGACCTCATTCTCTCGGTCTGGTCAAGGTCCTTCTGTGAACACAACAGTCGATATTAGGTTAGTTCCTGGGAGGGTGATTTGGTTGCATTCATGTTTATAGCATGTTTCGAAAATAGGAAAATTTTGATTCGGGGAAAAAGTTACTATGTAGCATGTTGTACAAAGGGAAATTAGACATTAGCAACGTGGATTCAGAATTAAAACTGTGGATTCATATGTAAAACTGTGGATTCAGAACTAAAACTGTGGATTCAGATCTAAAATTGTGGAATCAGATCTAAAACTGTGGATTCAGAACTAAAACTGTGGATTCAGAACTAAAACTGTGGATTCAGATCTAAAACTGTGGATTCAGAACGAAAACTGTAGATTCAGAACTAAACTGTGGATTCAGAACTAAAACTGTGGATTCAGATCTAAAACTGTGGATTCAGATCTAAAACTGTGGATTCAGAACGAAAACTGTAGATTCAGAACTAAAACTGTGGATTCAGAACGAAAACTGTAGATTCAGAACTAAAACTGTAGATTCAGAACTAAAACTGTGGATTCAGAAATAAAACTGTAGATTCAGAACTAAAACTGTGGATTCAGAACTAAAACTGTGCATTCAGATCTAAAACTGTGGATTCAGAACTAAAACTGTGGATTCAGAACTAAAACTGTGGATTCAGAACTAAAACTGTGGATTCAGAACGAAAACTGTAGATTCAGAACTAAAACTGTGGATTTAGAACAAGGACTGTGGATTTAAAACAAGAATTGAGGATTCACAACTATGAACGTCTATTCGGAGCAAGAAATTTGGATTCGGAAAAACATCTGTGGATTCAGAAATATTAATGTAAGTTCTGAAACTTTCAATATAGATTAGGTTACTTGTGACAAAACCAGGGCTTAAAACACTATGGTTTGAGAAATAATTTATGTAAATAGAAATAGGAATAAATGATAACATTTTTTTTATTATTCATTTCCTTCCCAGAATAAAAATACTGAAGTATTCACGAACTTTAGTTCAAAACATTATTATACATATAGCTACAACCAGATTTATATAACGGCATCATATGTACGCCTATAATATCATTAAACAGACCTGGATACACTGGTTGCAACAAAATGAAAACACTCATCAAGGAAACCCATGGAAGTTTTGGAAGGTGATTTTATAAACGGATCTTCTTTTTTTTTCTTTTCAAAGTTACATGATTCTTGTTAGTCCCTCGCATGACCAGACAGCTTACTCCACGGCAAGTATGACCACACGTTAAGAAAGGGGTCTACCACAAACAGGACGCAGGCAACAAACGCAAATTTCGGGGTACCGTACTTGCAAACTGGCTGGCGATGGTGCTCGTCCGTGCTTTGCGCCTTCTTGTTCAGCGAGCGTCATTAACATTTAAGGCGCCTGCCTCGAGAACTTTGCGATAGAAACAGAGGACACAGACGTGTGGGAATACATTGTTATATAGTATATTAGCAATTTACCCGCGCTCTGCTGCGGAAATTAGGATTTCAGCTAGCGTTGCGAGCCCGCGTAACACCAATTAAAAACACCATTTGAGTTTAATCTGAATGAAGATGGATATAATAAATATATTAACTTCAACCATTCAGGCTCATACGTACACAAGAACTTGGAGATTTAAAGATGCGTCTTTTAAAAATATAGTTTTAGTTACGGTGTCGGGGGGACTCTTTTGAGAAAATTATTGTGATATCACAAAACGCTGATGGGACATACACCATCGGAACAAAAGGGAGAGGTCTATGGCTAACGATTGATTGTATACCCAAAGTGTTATAGCAAAACCAACGCATTCTTTAACTAAACAATTAATTATTTAGCTTCAGCAATTGAATCTATTTCTAAACCAATCAGTTCTTTAGCTGAATCAATTGAATCTATTTCCAAATCAAACAGTTCTTTAGCTAAATCAATTGCTTCTATAGCTAAAACCATTTGATTCGATACGAAAACTATTAGAACCAAATGGATACTTCAGTTAAACCAATTGATTATTTAGCTTTAAGTTAGCCAAAAGATTCTATAGCTAAACAGAATTGATTCTTTAGCTAAAACAATGGATTATATAATTAAAACAATGGATTATATAGCTAAACCAATGGACTCTATAGCTAAACCAATGGACTCTATAGCTAAACCAATGGACTCTATAGCTAAACCAATGGACTCTATAGCTAAACCAATGGATTATATAGCTAAACCAATGGACTCTATAGCTAAACCAATGGACTCTATAGCTAAACCAATGGACTCTATAGCTAAACCAATGGACTCTATAGCTAAACCAATGGACTCTATAGCTAAACCAATTGATTCGCTGAATCTATGGAGGTACTATGGAGGTCAATGCAAATGTCAGTATAAATAATGAGCTGAATCCAAAACATGATATCAACACAAATAAAAAGTTTGTCACTCACATACCTCAGTACCAACAGCTGTATTACTTGTTTACATTTGGGGGAGGGGGTGGTGGGGCGAAGGTCTTGCAGTTGATAGATGATGTAGTTTTTGTTTGACAGACTTGGTCAAAACAATAAGAGTTATTCCCCCCAAAGTTAAATTTTTTCGAAAGAATGTCACGGGAACATAATAATAATTTTAATTTCACATGGTAGGGGCCGTCCATAAAGTAAGTCACGCTATTTTTGACCATTTTAACTCCCCCCTCCTCCATGTCACAAACTGTCACAAATCT
>MUZC01000086.1:240781-260830 GCA_002072015.1 Radix auricularia
GGGAAAGTGAGTTTAGGTGGGGAAAGTGAGTTTAGGTGGGGAAAGTGAGACTGGGTGGGAAAGTGAGTTTAGGTGGGGAAAGTGATTTTAGGTGGGGAAAGTGAGTTTAGGTGGGGAAAGTGAGTTTAGGTGGGGAAAGTGAGACTGGGTGGGAAAGTGAGTTTAGTTGGGGAACGTGAGTTTAGGTGGGGAAAGTGAGACTGGGTGGAAAAGTGAGTTTAGGTGGGGAAAGTGAGTTTAGGTGGGAAAAGAGAGACTGGGTGGGAAAGTGAGTTTAGGTGGGGAAAGTGAGTTTAGGTGGGGAAATTGAGTTTAGGTGGGGAAAGTGAGTTTAGGTGGGGAAAGTGAGACTGGGTGGGAAAGTGAGTTTAGGTGGGGAAAGTGAGTTTAGGTGGGGAAAGTGAGTTTAGGTGGGGAAAGTGAGACTGGGTGGAAAAGTGTGATTGGATGGGAAAAGTCTGATTTGGTGGGAACGTGAGACTAGGTTGAGGCCTGTGGTTTGGTAGGGGTGAAATTAGAGCGCCACTTCGATTTGTTTAAAACAGAGTTGACCGAAAAACTTTTACAACAACCCCCAACCCACTCTCAATTTTAGGCATCCGCCAATGTTAAGTCAAAATGCCTCGTTGAGCTTTTGCCAGAAACACAGTCCCCACTTCGTCAATAATCGAATCCCAGAGTCAATATTTAATAAGACGAGTACAAATAACCGTTGCCGCATGCATGTCAATACCCGCGTGCCCTTATTGGTAATCGAATGCCTTCCCTTGAGGAACAGTGAGACCGATTCATGGCGAGAATTAGCCGGGGATTCATTCAATTTGAGTTCGGCGGACACTTCTCAAATACGGAGTTTTTTTTTTTTTACAGCAGGAAAATCGGACATGGCATTATATTTTAACACAAAAAATGATGTCACTTTCGGTGTGGTGATGTATGTTTGCTGATGTGATGTGGTATGTTTGGTGATGCGATATGGTATATTTGGTGATGTGATGTGGTATGTTTGGTGATGCGATATGGTATATTTGCGGATGTGATATGGTATATTTGCTGATGCGATATGGTATATTTGCTGATGTGATATGGTATATTTGCTGATGTGATATGGTATATTTGCTGATGTGATATGGTATATTTGCTGATGTGATATGGTAATTTGCTGATGTGATATGGTATGTTTGCGGAGGTAATATGGTAAAGCCATTAAGATGATATATAGTATATTGGCAAATATTATATTTTATATTCCGGGTAATTAATTTATTTGTCTGTGGCTTCATTACAAAGGGGTGGGGGGGTACAAATTAGAAAAACAATATCAGTAGAGAGAGATATAGAGTAAACAAGACCCCAATGGGATTTTTAGCGCATTTTCGAGAAGTCGAATGCGCTATTGCACCCGTTTTGTCCGTCTGTCATCACCTTTGATCACAGCATCCATAAGTCCTAGACCCATGATGTATATATGTTTTTTGTATGTCCTGGCCTGCCATTTGTGCATCAACACTCAGTTACTCGATCCGTTAAAAAACCCCGTTAAAACTACCAAAAAACTTTGCGAATCGAGAGGTAACACTGGCGCAGGGAACGGCCGCCATTGCCGGAAGTCGAATACATCATTTATCAAGCATTCAAGAGTGGTGCGAAGGCGTGCAAAAGAATTAGTTTGTTTTTTGTTTTGTTTTTTTTGTTGACGTCATTAGAATATGTGTAAAAGTTTAGAGAGTTTTACGTCATCATTTGTGGTGACTTGTAGTTAGATTAAAGAGAAAATAATTTTTTTTAAAAATGTAAAGAAATGACTTTTAAATTTAAAAAATGTCAGGTATATTCATTACACAAGAAAATTCATAAAAATATGTCTAAAATCTAAACACAATTACTGATATCTACATAATGCTGATATCTAACATAAGTACTGATACATAATACGAAAATGCGCTAACACGTCCTGAGTTCCAAAAGGGACCAGGCTTAACATGATTTTTTTAAATGCTTCCTTTCAATGTTTTTTTCCCCTAGGAATCACCACTCAATAGAAAATATATCCAGATATTTCCCCTAGATTGAAGACTGGATTTGTTGATGTTTACATTCAGCCACACAGAGATCTTCTAGCGTGAGGCTACTGGGCAGAGATGTCTTGACAGAGATCTTCTAGCGTGTGGCTTCTGGGCAGAGATGTCTTGACAGAGATCTTCTAGCGTGAGGCTTCTGGGCAGAGATGTCTTGACAGAGATCTTCTAGCGTGAGGCTACTGGGCAGAGATGTCTTGACAGAGATCTTCTAGTGTGAGGCTTCTGGGCAGAGATGTCTTGACAGAGATCTTCTAGCGTGAGGCTACTGGGCAGAGATGTCTTGACAGAGATATTCTAGTGTGAGGCTTCTGGGCAGAGATGTCTTGACAGAGATCTTCTAGCATGAGGCTTCTGGGCAGAGATGTCTTGACAGAGATATTCTAGTGTGAGGCTTCTGGGCAGAGATGTCTTGACAGAGATCTTCTAGCGTGAGGCTTCTGGGCAGAGATGTCTTGACAGAGAGACAGAGATCTTCTAGCGTGTGGCTTCTGGGCAGAGATGTCTTGACAGAGATCTTCTAGTGTGAGGCTTCTGGGCAGAGATGTCTTGACAGAGATCTTCTAGCGTGAGGATTCTGGGCAGAGATGTCTTGACAGAAGCACTTCAACTAGGATAACATTTACACAGGGGTGTGGGAAATTGACTACACACTACACAGGAAAAGAGGCGTCACTGGGGGTATGGGGGTGTGGATCGCACTGGGAGACCCCCTAACAAGTGGTGGCACCCTCACAAATGGTGGCACCAACACAAGTGGTGGCACCATCACAAGGGGTGACACCCTAACAAGAGGTGGCACCATCACAAGGGGTGACACCCTAACAAGGGGTGGCACCATCACAAGGGGTGGCACCCTAACAAGGGGTGGCACCATCACAAGGGGTGACACCCTAACAAGTGGTGGCATCATCACAAGGGGTGACACCAAAATTTAAAACTCTGTATGCTTCATTTATTCGACACAGGCAGACTCGGAGGTCTATGGGGTAAATCGTCAGGGGCGGCACCATGAGCTACCGAACTGGGTTACACCAGCCCTAGGGACGCCCTTGCACAGGGCTGTGAGAAGCTCACTATGGTCAGTGTCTATTAAAATTGTGAAGACATTTGTTAACAAATGTATTTATTTTTAAACTTAGCCCCACCCTTCCTCACACATTCCATTAATTTGCTCTTGAAGTAGCTAAACATCACCATTGTTGATTAGAGTACGTCACAATTGGGTTGAAAGTAACATCCAAGAAAGATAACCAGGTTTATTTTTTTTTTTATTTACGAGTGGTACTTCTTGGGCCTTGAAGTTGTGGGCCCTTACATTAGAAATTTTAACTAGAAAATGTCTTTAATTAAGGATATTACTTTTTAAAAATGGAATTAGGATTTGTAATTCTGGGTCTAATTTTGTTTTCCTTAATATCATCCAAAAATAATAAAAGCTTGGACTTGAAGACACAGCATGGTGAACCAAATACATCAAAAATATAGGATTAATGTCGGCTCTCTGCCTGAAAAAACAAGGGAGTGAACTGAGGAGATTGTCGTCTATTTTAAACCCCCCACTCACCTGTGAATCGATCTCCAGGTCATCAAAGTTTTTAATGAGATCTTCCACGTCCTTCATAGAGTTACCCAGCTCATCCATCTTGGACTCGAGAGTTTCAATCCTTCTCCCCATCGTGAACTGGATCTGTGGGTATTAGGGGTGGGAGGGGGGTTAACATGTGAACTGGATCTGTGGGTATTGGTGGTGGGAGGGGGGCAGGGGGTTAACATGTGAACTTATGTTTATTTAGTGAACTGGTTAAAGGGGGGTGTGTGTGGTAGAGGGGGGGTTAAGGTGAGAGAATATGTTTATTTAGTGAACTGGATCTGTGGGAGAGTGTGGTGAGAACGTAGAGGTTTTAGAAATGAACTTAATGTGTGGATTCAAGAGATAGAACATAAAATTATTTGGTGGCAACAAGATCTGAATAAAATAGGACTTCACTGCAAAGACACGGAGTTTTCTCTTTTGTGGATGGTTCTGATTAAATGTTTGGCCCGCCTCTTCTAAGCAGAATCTGCTTTACCGTCAGTGCTGCTTTCTCCATTTGTTGGTTTCCCTTTTTAAAAAAAGTTCTTCAGCGTTTTGATAGATTTGTTGTATTGTTGTGAGCACAGTTTTAATTAAGCAGTAGAGGCGATATTTTGAACCTATTAAAACCTCAGATTTATCATTATTATTTTTTCCTAATTTTTCCTCTGCACAGAGATGGGAAAAATCCGCACAGGGATGGATAGAATCCGCACAGGGATGGATAGAATCCGCACTTACCAGCTTAAACTCTTCCTCAAACTTGCGGACGACAAGACACTGCTTTAACTTGGCCTCATGTCGCTGCCAAAACTCCCCGAAGCCAGTTCTACTTTCATCTAACTGAACCAGCAGCCTGAGCCAGATACAGAAATGTCAAATTGTATAAATTTGTTCTAAGCCAAAACTCCCCGAAGCCAGTTCTACTTTCATCTAACTGAACCAGCAGCCTGAGCCAGATACAGAAATGTCAAATTGTATAAATTTATTCTAATCAAAAAGCCCAGGACGTATTTAAACAAAAGGAAACTGCTAATGAGACAGTGAAGGCTCCAGAATAACTTGTCTTTCATAAAGAGATTTGTATAATTTTTCAGTAAGAGCTCGCCTAAATTTAGCCTTTTTTTATATCTATACAGTCGAACCCACTTATCTCGCCCTCGGTTATCTCGCCAACCCTATTATCTCGACGCTTTTGGGCAAACCCCTAGGCCGTCGACATTACCAGGTTCGACTGTATCTCGAAGATGGTGCATTATTTGTTGTTCATTTTTCAAAATAAATATCAACTTAAAAGGTCACCAAACCTAGAGTTCCTACATTTGATTTTTAGAACCGACATAAAGAAGAACTATCAAAACTTAAGAAACAAAATCAATATGTTGACACTGCAAAGCTATTCAAAATAAAAACTTTTTAAAAAAAAAAGAAATAAAAGATTTCATGTTTGCCTATTTCAAATGATTGATATCACATATCGTGTTACATCCACAATAACAAAAATAACAACAACTTTCGAGTGTGATGAGTGGCTGTGTTAAATCAGAAGACTTAACTCAATAGCTGTTTAGTATTTAGATTTACAGATGTGCAGAGCTGCTGTCCTCTGTTACATTTAATCCTGGCAACAATTAAATACATTTACATTTTATTTTTAACATGATTAAAAACATAAGATAATGAAAAATGTTTTTGACAGGCTCAAAATGGTCTTACCTCTCTAGTTCCAGAACGTGGCAGAGTTTGGTCAGCGGTGTGATGGAGTTCTCCCCCTTGATACATTTGAGCAGCGTCTCCCCATGGGCAGTGGCGCTGTCAATGTCCTCCAACAGTTCTTTCCTCTCAGCCATGCAGACCCCAATGATGGCCTCTGTTCCTGTGTTGAAATGATACAATATTTCTATCTTCAGCTGATACCTTCAATGTCAATGTTTAAATGATACAATATTTCTATCTTCAGCTGATACCTTCAAAGTCAAACTTGGCAGGTTGGGCTCATAATATAGAAGAAATTGACGATAATCCTCTTTATGTATATATACATATATGTAGCCCACCACAGAAGCCAGAGTTTGAAATGATGTTATCATTTTAAAAAAATAAAAAATTATATATAAATATAAGTTATTCTATCTCTGACCAACATATGAGAATCATTAAAAAGAACATTATTTTTAGTTTAAACAATTTTTGCATTTATAAATAGTAAAATCATTTTTAAATTAATTTTTCAACCGCTAGCCTTACTTAATTTGATTACTAAGTAATTTGCTCTCCGTTGTTAGACACTGAAATGGATCAGGATCATGGTATTGGTGGAGAAGTTTAACAGTTTTGAATATACATAGAGAGAAAATATTTGTTATAAATGAGTACAGTAACAACAGCAGTTGAGAAATTATTGTTGGTTTTTTCAAAGGCAGGGTGGGGGGGGGTATTAAAAAATTATAGTAATGATATGGTTCTTTTTTTTATGAGCCAAATCAATTGAATTCGTTTTTGAATGCACATTTCCATATATTTTTCAGGGCTAAGTGATTTTATATCAACGTTCTTGTTTTGCACACATTGTGCAAAATTGTACACAAGCGATATATTTGAGAACTAGCCACAGGCCAGTTGATGTAATGATGTAGCTTAGTGACCAGATGTGACCCATTGAGAACTGGGGAGGGAATGGTCAAAGTAATTTTTTTTAAATATTCTTTTATTGCTCAGACGAGGCGATCCCACCAATGGCACCAGCTTGACCTCATTATCACCAGGCGTGCACAACTAGCTAGCGTCCTACTCACTCGCAGCTATCACAGTGCCGACTGTGACACGGATCACTCCCTTGTCGCCAGCAAAGTACGAATAATGAGGAAAAACTCGTACCACACAAAGAAAAAGGGAAGTCCACGCATCAATACCTCCTGCATGAAAGACCCTGCGATAGCGCAGCTGTTCAAAGACAAGGTGAAGGAAAGTCTCTCAAAGATGTCCCCAAGCGTCACCATTGACTCCAAATGGACGCAACTGAGAGACACAATCTATACATCCGCAATACAAGCCTTTGGCAAAAAATCTCACAAAAACACGGACTGGTTTGATGAACATTGGGACGAGATGAAACCCGTCACTGAAGCAAAAAGGAAAGCTCTTATGGCTTACAAGGAAAAGCCTACACCTGACAATTTGCATGCTTTAAAAACAGCTAAGTCACTTGCCCAAAAGGTTGCACGTAAATGTGTCAATACCTACTGGCTTAAGCTCTGTTCAAGTATACAATCAGCTGCAGACATGGGCAATGCAAAAGTCATGTACGAAAACATCAAAAAGGCAACGGGCCCCTTGACGTCAAAAGCTGCTCCCCTAAAGTCCAAAAATGGAGAAATTATTCAAGACCAGGCAGCACAGCTAAAACGGTGGGTTGAGCATTATCTGGAATTGTATTCAACAGTTACCACAGTCTCCAGCACCGCTCTAGATGACATCCCAGATATGCCACTCATGGAAGAACTTGATGTCGTGCCCACACAGGAAGAGCTGAGCAAAGCAATTGACAGTCTAGCTTGTGGAAAAGCGCCTGGGAATGATGGAATACCACCAGAGGTTCTAAAGAGTGGCAAGACAGCTTTACTCCAACCATTGCACGAGATTCTGTCCCTCTGCTGGGAACAGGGCTACATCCCCCAAGACCTAAAGGATGCAAATATAGTGACACTATATAAAAACAAAGGTGATAGGAGTGATTGCAATAATTATCGCGGCATTTCACTCCTTAGTATTGTAGGAAAGACCTTTGCCCGCGTTATACTAAAACGTTTACAAAGCCTAGCATCCCGCGTCTATCCAGAATCTCAGTGTGGTTTCCGGTCCGGTCGGTCTACCATAGACATGGTGTTCTCCATACGACAGCTCCAGGAAAAATGCAGAGAGCAGCAGATGCCACTATACATTGCATTTGTGGACCTTACAAAAGCCTTCGACTTAGTCAGTCGCAACGGGCTATTCCAAATACTGGCAAAAATTGGATGTCCCCCTCACCTACTTGCCATCATCAGACAGTTCCATGAAAATATGCTTGGCACAGTACAGTTCGATGGAGCTAAGTCAGAGGCCTTCCCTGTCAGCAGCGGAGTTAAACAAGGTTGTGTACTCGCACCAACACTCTTCGCAATATTCTTCTCTGTACTTCTTCGATACGCATTCAAGGATAGCAGTGAGGGAATCTGGTTACATACCAGAGCTGATGGAGGACTTTTCAACACTGCCCGCCTCCGAGCCAAGACCAAAACGACGGATGTCCTAATTCGAGAGCTACTATTTGCGGATGATGCGGCACTAACAGCACATACAGAATCTGGTTTGCAACAACTCGTGTCAAGCTTCTCCAATGCCTGCAAAGAATTTGGTCTGCAAATCAGCTTGAAAAAGACAAACATCATGGCCCAAGACACTCGACCTCCTCCTACCATAAATATCGATAATGAAAACTTGGAGGTTGTGGACAGCTTCACCTACTTGGGATCCAAGGTCTCCAATACACTGTCCATTGAAGAAGAAATAAACAGCAGAATTGGCAAGGCAGCCGCAACAATGGCTAAACTAAATAAGCGGGTCTGGCAAAACACCAAGCTAACGGAGAAAACCAAACTGTGCGTCTATCGAGCCTGTGTCATCAGTACACTACTATATGGGAGCGAGACATGGACCACTTATACATCACAAGAGCGTAAGCTTAACAGCTTCCATTTGAGATGCTTGCGCCGCATCCTTGGTATTAAATGGCAAGAAAAAGTGCCTAATAGTGAGGTACTAACGCGTGCCAATACCCAAAGCATGTTCTCAATTCTTAGTGAAAGACGCCTGAGGTGGCTAGGACATGTCAAAAGAATGAGCCCCGGCCGCATCCCGAAGGACCTCCTATATGGTGAACTTGCTTCAGGAAAGAGGAAAACAGGTCGCCCACGCTTGCGATTTAAAGATGTCTGTCAAAGGGACATGAAAGCAGCCAAAATACATACAAGTAACTGGGAGTGTAAGGCAGAAGACCGATCTACGTGGCGCACAGTTGTCAAAGAGGGCGTCATAGTAGCCGAGGAGCGAAGAATGGAGGAGGCTGCAGACAGAAGAGCTAGGAGAAAGGCCAAAACATTTGGAAGCACAGAACTCGTGTGTAAAAACTGTGGCAAAGACTGTCACTCAAGGATAGGACTGCTCAGTCACTCGAGGAAATGCAACCCAACCCAACGGTGATGCACCATCGTCTCGCGAGACGGAAGGATGCCGGATGCCGGATATCAAATTAGGAGTTCAAACAGTCATGTAAGATGGAAGGAAATAATATATCTGTATGAAGTTCTTGCTTCAAGTTAAATGTCAAATAATATTAACAAGACTCCTAAATTTATTTTCGGCCGCCCATTTGTGCAGCAAAGTCGTATTGATCCCCCACATCAAGTTTAATGCTTTCAGACATAGTTTTGTCCCCTGAGCTATCTCCCATCAACCACCAAAAGTTTTGTGGAGCCAATTACATTACACATGGGAGTTTCTGGGGATAAAAACTAACTTGGAATTAATGCAGCAAACAGCAAGATAGAAGATGATGGGTTAATGGGTGGGTGACATGGTTTTAGATGGGTGCCCATCTTAGGACGGAGACCAGGATAACTAAGGGTGATGGGGGGAAAGGGTGGAAAGGTCAGAGATAGGACTTGGTGAGTTGGAGAAAAGGGACAAATTTAGGACTTGGTGTGTTGGAGGAAAGGGGACAAATTTAGGACATGGTGTGTTGGCGGAAAGGGGACAAAGTTAGGACTTGGTGTGTTGGAGGAAAGGGGACAAATTAAGAACTTGGTGTGTTGGAGGAAAGGGGACAAAGTTAGGACTAGGTGTGTTGGAGGAAAAGGGACAAATTTAGGACTTGGTGTGTTGGAGGAAAAGGGACAAATTTAGGACATGGTTTGTATGTTGTGAAGGGGGAACTAAAACTAAACACATATTCTTATGACCTGAGATCTAATCTCTTAAGGCCTTGGCTAATACTTGGGCAACCTGCTTCATCTGCTGAGCAGTGCCATACAACATTGTATTCACTTGGGACTCTTTTGCCTCCCTTACCTCCCCGGCCCCCGGCTATATCCAGCGCGGGACACGACGTCAGTAGGTGTGTGACCGTCTCAGAGGCTTGGCTGCAATGACGGCAGTTCGAGTCCCTGTTGTGGTCTAGCCAATTAAAGTAAGAGTTGGTTGGGCAATGCTCTGTGTGCATTTGGGTTACTAAACTCTGTTCCCTTCGGTTTAGACCCCACCACTGGTCTGCTCATGCTCTGCTTGGCCTGGGCATGTTGGCGAATATCCCCCTAGCCGTCGTATTTTCTTCCCACTCCTGGTACCACTTTTCCCTGAAGTGGTCTATTAACCAGGTCTTTGCCCCGAGATAGGTAACTGGGACTTCTGGTTGGGGTTGGGCTGCTCCAGCTTTTCCAGGGAGTCTGCTTTTTCATTGCCTTCAACATTCACGTGGCTTGGGATCCACTGCACTGTTACCTTACCACCAAGTCGCTCGAGCTTACCCACGTCTTCCAAGATGACATCGACTAAGTGGGTGCTACGTTTCTCGAACAGCAAGACCTCGAGCACTGATCTCGAGTCACAGAACAAGACCGTGTCAAAACCTACTAGTTCCGACCCTTGCAGTGTTTGGTGCACACTTTCCAGGGCCCTGTGTATAGCCTCAAGCTCCGCGTCGTAATTCGACGCCATAGTACCACAGGGGGAACTAAAATATGCCTATCTAAGGGTTGTATTAGATTATTTTTGTGATGTATTTCGAAGTCAGAATGAATTGCCTTACGTGTTACTACGACTTGGCTCTTTGTTCCTCTTTTTCAGTGCTGGTAAGAATGAGATTGAAGGGATGCGAAAATACAACGAGGTCATAGTAATGAATAGTTTGTAACATTGTCGTTTTTTGGGGATAGTTTTGACGATCTTATTTCCATATCTGTTAACTCCTTAAAATCACCTTCAAACTTTCAAAATTTTTTTTTTATTGATGGGAGACTTTGGATGTTAATTGACATGCTTAGCTAAATTTCAAGCAATAATTTAATGATATGTTTAGAATGAACAGCTTTATGAGGGAAACAGAAATGGAGGGTAGAGATTAAATGTCATCACAGAGAACTCATGAGTTAGGGACGAGACACGAGATGACATGAGTTAAGGACGAGACACAATATGGAGTGAGTTAGAGACAAGTCAACAGATGACATGGATAAAACGAGAGCAAGGTTTTTAGGTGGGTTAAAATTAAGGACATGTTGCGGCATGCTGTTATTGACGTGTTAAGCCTGGGAGGATTCAAAGGGTTAAAAAGATTAAAATGTTGTCAGCTGTTCACCATGGAGAGGATCCTGATCTGAATCCCAGGGATACTTGTCCCAGGGATACTTGTCCCAGGGATACTTGTCCTTGCTCACTCCCTGCACTGTGGGTAAGTGTTGATACACACAAGTTAATCATTACTTTATCTTGATTAAAATATGCTGCCCACCAAGGTATTGTTGCTAAAGGGGCTGCCACCATTGTATGTTAGTTAGGGCAAATATTTAAATATGGTCACATATTGTCAATTTTATCTGAGAATCTTTGTTAGCTCCTGTATGTGCGGTTAGAGAAAAATTAGGCATCCATAGAAATCAAATAAATTGAGATCATTTAAAACATATTGCACATTGACACAGAATATTACCAAACCTAAAGTTAAACATAGTTCAAGTGATCACAGAATATCACTGAACGTATAGTTAAACATAAATCAAGTTGACACTGAATATTACTGAATCTATTGAATACACACGTCAATTTAAACACAACATATAGATCTAAATGAATACGTTTTAAAACATCATTTACATTTATGTATTGAAACATACTTCAATTTGGCCTAACCTACTATAAATATGGTTTAAAACATATTTAACTTTGTAACGACATATTTTATGTTGGAATTACATATTAATGAAACAGGCTGCACAACATTTTAATGAGACATATTTATGCCATAGTAACATTTCATTAACAATATCCAATCATTCAAAACTTGTTCCCATCATTGTCTTCATTGATATTTAATACTGTTGATAATCAACATGCAGAGCAGGCAGCAAAAATCTATTAGAAACAATGGCGCTTGGTGCTATTTTTGAATGACAAGCAGCAATAAACTCTCTATAACAGCACATTCGACAACCACAAAAACCTAATCCTATATTTTAAATTTTGCTGACCTCACACCAACCATGAAGTTCAACAGTTAACAGTGGTAGCCCAGCTGTCTGAATATTAGTTTGATAGCAACTACCCTCTGGACCTGGGCAGTGTTCCCTTTAGGCTGCGTGGCCGTACAGATATCTGGCCAGTGCCGTGCAGCAGTTTAGAATTATCGCACAACAAAATTTATAAAACATTGCACAAAAATTTGGATGCTGTGCAACTTGGCACAAAAGTTTATTTACTTAGCACACAGACCAAAGAACCTTAGAGCAAACATAGGACCTGGAGTGTCAGTTGAAACAGTTAATAATGCACCAGACCCTCGGCACCAGACCCTCGGCACCAGACCATTGGCACCACTTCATCGAGGCTATGATTACTCACATGACCTACATCATCTTTTGGGACCTTCTTTGTAGATCGTGATTACACACTCTTCACCGCTATGGATCCTCCCTTATGGACCCCCCTTGTGGATCCCCCTTGTTGACTCCTTTATGGACCCCCCTAGTGGACCCCCTTATAGATCCCCCTTGTAGACCCCCCTTTGTGGACCCCCCATGGGGAACCCCCTTATGGACCCCCCTTGTGGACCCCCCATGCGGACCCCCCTCGTGGACCCCCTTATAAACCCCCCTAGTGGACCATAGTTGTCCGTGTAAACAGTTACCTGTGACATCATTGGGCAGCTCCCTTTCCTCCATCTTCTTGACAACAGCTGAGAGAGTCGTGGAAATCTCAGCTGTGTTTTTGGAGAACTTCTCAACAGCCTGTCAAGAGAGAAGAGACCAGCCTATAATGTTCTTCTTTTCTGAACATTTGCGTATTAATGGAAACAAGTGAAACGTGGATTGATCAAATCTCAGACTATATACAGCTGTGAAATTCTCTTGTCCCATAACATGTAGTATTATTTGACCTACTTCTGGTGGCTAATGTCTGGTTTATGTAGTATTATTTGACCTACTTCTGGTGGCTAATGTCTGGTTTATGTAGTATTATTTGACCTACTTCCCATGGCTAATGTCTGGTTTATGTAGTATTATTTGACCTACTTCTGATGACTAATGTCTGGTTTATGTAGAATTATTTGACCTACTTCTGGTGGTTAATGTCTGGTTTATGTAGTATTATTTGACCTACTTCTGATGGCTAACGTCTGGTTTATGTTCATGCCCCCTAATCTCATTGACTAAACTGTCCAGCGTTATTTCTTTGCCCACTTGCCCACGGCTATGGTTAGTTATATTTATGAAAATTAAAATGAACCAATGCCGAATTTTAAGTATAATTAGAAAAAAACACATTATATTCAGTGGAAGTGGAAGCCTCCCTTTTGACAATCAAAAAAGTTTGTTTTAAAAATTGAAACATTGAATATGTTAAAACATTTCAATGGCAAAAATCTTTTCATCATTTTTTTCAGAGGCACAAAAATTATGTCTTATGAAACCCCAGCATTTTTATATTCACTTTTGTAAAGTTTATTAAAAGCTCAGCTGCAGATTCTTCCTGCCTGGCTAAAATGACTAGATTCAGGACCGCACTAAAAACACAATCACAACTTTATTATCAAAAATTAAATCAACAATCAAACATTTCCTTAAATTATAAACGTATAAAAGCTTATATTCACCATTATGTTATGATGTGTTGTTGTCAGGGAAACATTATAGAGTAATTGGGTTTTCCCTGACATTTCATTATTGTTACTTGTGTTTGGTGCTGTGGCACGGTATGAAAGAGTATGACTAATAATGTGAACATGACGTAGTGAGAAGGCAGTTGTTGTGAGCTAGAGATAGGTGGTGTTGTACATGGAGGAACCTTCGATCTGCAGTTATTAAAGTTGTAAATGTTTCAATGGTGTTGGTGTTATATCTCGAGTTGACCTGTCCGTTTGGTCATTACAAATAACCCAGACAACGATGTAACAGTTGTATTTAAAATACATTCAATGAATAGATAATTATGTGTCTTAATATTTTTTAGTACAGCCCTGTGAGCCCAGGTGTTTCTGGGGGTACTGCGCTATATAAGTTATCAAATTATTATCATTACTCTCCTCTCATGTGTCTTACCGATCGGTGCTCTGTCCATTCACTGGCATCAAACTCCAGCTCCCCCCCAACATCTGTGGTCAGCTGGGGCAGGTCAATATAATCTTCTATGTCTTTAGGGGCATCACACAGCACCACCTGGGGAAGATGCCCACAATGTCAGAAAATTTAATCATCAACTAAACAAGATAAGATAAAGTACTTCGTTCCGATGTAAGATAAGATAAAGTACTTCGTGCCGATGTAAGATAAGATAAAGTACTTCGTGCTGATGTAAGATAAGATAAAGTACTTCGTGCTGATGTAAGATAAGATAAAGTACTTTGTGCCGATGTAAGATAAGATTAAGTACTTCGTGCCGATGTAAGATAAGATAAAGTACTTCGTGCCGATGTAAGATAAGATAAAGTACTTCGTGCCGATGTAAGATAAGATGAAGTACTTCGTGCCGATGTAAGATAAGATGAAGTACTTCGTGCCGATGTAAGATAAGATAAAGTACTTCGTGCCAATGTAAGATAAGATAAAGTATTTCGTGCCAATGTTTTGTTAAATCCTGACCAAAATAACATTAATTCTTGAAAGAAGGCACATCAGTGTAACTTATTAGTCTGTTGGGCCGCTTTCACACTTGTAGGCGAGTATTACTGACACATTCCGGCTCACATTAAAACACATAAGTCCTTTATAACATAATAAACTTTAATCCAATACTAGAACTTTAGGGCTGTTATCGATTAATTTAAATTTAATCGTTAACTTTTAAAAAATTACCGAATAATTAATCAATAATTTTGATTAATGCTAAAAATAAGATGCATGATGACATCAAACTGAAAATTTCAAGGGAAGTAACAAAAACAGGCTATTGACATTTTTTATTTAAATATAAGTAGTTCAACATAATGTCAATGAATTTAAATATTGTTATTGTTAATGAAGTAAAAACAATGTTTAATATTTTATTTAATTTTCCTTATAAAAACAGCTTTATTTTAAAGTTTACACTTTAAAAATCTTTTTTTTTTCAATGGAGAAGTTTGAGTTTGTAGGTAAATAAAGCAAACTATTGTTACTTATTAATAATTAATTATTTATTAACAAATCGTAAAAATTGTTTAAAACATGTTCTTTAAATTTAATCACGATTTTATTGATTAAAATAATTTTAATCGATAAAAATTTTACCGATTAATCGAGAAATTAATCGATAATCTTTGCAGCCCTATAGAACTTATTTACAGATAATCAGTGAAATGTGTTGAGCATCCTGCTCGCCTTTCCTCACACTTTCAACTTCTATTGCATTCTGGGATTCATCCATCATGTGATCTCTCTCTACCAATCATATGTCAAGTACTATCATGTGACAATCAGTGTTATAGTGTTGAAATGAAATTACTAAGTCAATGATCATGTCAGATAAAAGAGACTCTGATTGGTGTTTCCTTCATTTCTCTAAATTTGTTTATAAAACAACTTTTTTTTACATTAAATGAATTTAAAATATAATTTGATGTTAAAAATATTACTTTAAAATGTAAATAATTACACACTAAATTATTTTTTAAAGCAATGACCTTGAACTCCAGCTCTTCTTTTACAAACTTTGACCTTAAATCAGCAAATGCCCTTTGGAAGAAACCTTTGGGTTGAAGCAGAAATACCACTTGGATGTGGACTGGAAAAAATGCCTGGACAAAAAAAACAGGCAAGTTATAATTTATATATCATATAGTTACAATACATTCAAACCTCTCGTAACAAGCAACTTTCATAACAAGCAACTTTCATAACAAGCAACTTTCATAACAAGCACCTCTCATCACCAGCACCTCTCATAACGAGCACCTCTCATCACAAGCACCTCTCATCACAAGCACCTCTCATACGAGCACCTCTCATAACGAGCACCTCTCATACGAGCACCTCTCATACGAGCACCTCTCATAACGAGCACCTCTCATCACAAGCACCTCTCATACGAGCACCTCTCATACGAGCACCTCTCATCACAAGCACCTCTCATACGAGCACCTCTCATCACAAGCACCTCTCATAACAAGCACCTCTCATAACAAGCACCTCTCATAACAAGCACCTCTCATAACAAGCACCTCTCATAACGAGCACCTCTCATACAAGCACCTCTCATAACGAGCACCTCTCATCACAAGCACCTCTCATAACGAGCACCTCTCATAACGAGCACCTCTCATAATGAGCACCTCTCATACAAGCACCTCTCATCACAAGCACCTCTCATAACGAGCACCTCTCATAATGAGCACCTCTCATACAAGCACCTCTCATAAAGAGATTTATATATCATATAGCTACAATTGTGCTCGAATAATATTTTTTAAAGTATTATTTTCCTATTTTTTAAAGTTCATAAATAAAACCATGAGAAGTTGTAGTTTGAGACTCACTGATAGTTTTAATAATATTGCCTTGACAGCCCCCCAGCTGTCCTGTCGTCTGTCTATCACTATGACAAAGCCGGCCTCAGACTCATGTAGCCTGCTCGGAAATGACACATTAGAAATGTTTGATAATGACGTCAGAGATGACACATTAGAAGTGTTTGATTATGAACTCCAAGCTAACTACAAGACGTGTTTCAAGAAAAAACTCATTTAATTAGTAATGATAATCATCTTGTTATACTTTGATCAAGGTAACAAAAACTATCATTATATATTTTGTTAGCAAGTTTTTAAAAAATATTTCAGACACTCAGAGAAGTATTTAACTTGTTCGAGAGCAAAGAATTTGTGTGCAAAGACTTATATATACCAATGTAAATGTGAAGACTTATATATACCAATGTAAATGTGAAGACTTATATATATACCAATGTAAATGCAAAGACTTATAGATATACCAATGTAAATGCAAAGACTTATAGATATACCAATGTAAATGTGAAGACTTATAGATATACTAATGTTAATGCGAAGACTCATATATATGCCAATGTAAATGTGAAGACTTATATATATGCCAATGTAAATGTGAAGACTTATATATATACCAATATAAATGTGAAGACTTATATATATACCAATGTAAATGTGAAGACTTATATATATACCAATGTTAATGTGAAGACTTATATATACACCAATGTAAATGTGAAGACTTATAGATATACCAATGTTAATGTGAAGACTTATATATATACCAATGTAAATGTGAAGACTTATAGATATACCAATGTAGATTGATATTTAAATAGAAAACATAAAACATAAAGAATACAAAGAAGTGGTTCATCCCCATAAAAAGGGTCAGCTTTAAAAATTCAAATACGAATTTTTAACTAAAGCCTAATGAATGACTGGCCAGAAAAAAAAAAGTGTAAATAAAACCAGTTAAAAATCACCAAGCCAACTTACGGTGTTATACCACAGAGGTAGGTGACCACCTTCCCATAATCCTCATCTGAAACTTCAGGCAGCCCGGGCCTTGATGGGAAAGTCATTATCGGGGCTCCATTCTTTGCCTTGCCCCCTTATAAAGAATATTTTAAAAAATTGAGACTTATGTTACAATGAAAAGATTTAACTATTACAATATTTGTCTTGCTTGCTGTTGGATTTGATCTTTTTCATTGGCAGAAAAATGAGCCTCTATTAAACAATCACAAAAATTTATAATCTACATGAGAGCGCTTCTTATATTTAAGAATTTTAATCAATTGAAATTCAATCAAATTTCACAAACAGACATTCAGAGCACATTGTTTTATCCCAGGAGCTTACTTTTATTATTATTTTTTTTATAAATCAGTCACATATTATTATATACTAGGGTATCACCCGTCATAAATGACGGAAGTTTTAAAAATCAATATATTTCAGCTTCAATCTCTTAATTTTGAACAAATGTTCATCAGAAAAAAAATCAATATATAAGCTATGGGCATTTTATGAATTTTCAGTTTAATGACGTCATAAATCTAATTTATTTTATAATTTTTTGTCTTATTCATTTATTTCCAGTAACAATTTTAATCATTTTTGGTGCGCTGGTTTCTAAAATTAGTAGCGTCATCGGGACATAAATTTAAACTTATATATTTTTGTTGAGTATTTTTGGTGCGCAGCTATCTAAAAATAGTAGTGTGACGGACGTTACATTGAGAATTATTTGATTATTTATCTCAATTTGATGCACAAGCCGTTTCAAATGTATGTTAATCTGGGTGACCTATGACCTATGACCTGCAGGACAGTAGTGCCATCAAACAGCAACCCATCTGCCAGTGAAAAATTCAGGAATTCGAAAATATTGTAAGGGCTATTTATTATTTTAAAAAATTGTTCAATTAATCGGGGGGGGGGTTTAATCTATTAATCGATTAATTTCCATTAATTATATTTTTATAACGCATACATAGATCCCATAAAGTTGCGATTCATTATTTTGAGAAATCGGTAAAGTCGCGGTAATTCCATGGCTCTCAATTTTTGTGAAGTAACACAGCAAATTTGTTCTGCTCTGCAACAAATAAGGAAGAAAAACCTTTTTGTTTGCGTATGTACGTCTAAATAAATAATAATACGAGGGAAAAGTATGTAAGTCACAAAAAATATAAATTATTAATAAATGGGGGAAAAAAGTTTTTCTTAAATTTTAATCAACTTTTAATCGTTCAAATTTATTTTAATCTAATAAAAAAATAAACAATTAATCGATTAATTAATCATTAATTTCCGCAGTCCTAATACACAACAAATATTAATGTTGCGAGCGTAACTTTGTTTATAAAGATTGAAAAGTCTTTACTCAAGTCGTTGGGAATGTACTGCGTCATGTAAGTGTTATCAAACAAATAAATAAATTTCTTTATCAACTGATTAGCTGCTTCATTGAAACAAATAATTAACAAATTCCCACTTTATTACTAGATTCTATATATCGCTTTTTTTTAAAAAAAAATCTCAACAAATTTTCATCCGACTTCATGTTGCCAACATCCCATCCCTGAGGATTCTGGCAGTCTCAATTCTTTTTAGAGCTTTTTGGAATTGAAGGTCGGCCTATAGAGTGATACAGGGCCGGGCGAACGAGGCAACCGCCTTGGGCCCCGCAAATCTCTAGGGCCGGCCGATAGAGTGATACAGGGCCGGGCGAACGAGTCAACCTCCTTGGGCTCCGCAAATCTCTAGGGCCGGCCGATAGAGTGATACAGGGCCGGGCGAACGAGTCAACCTCCTTGGGCTCCGCGCTTTTCGGGGCCCCGCAAATCTCTAGGGCCGGCCGATAGAGTGATACAGGGCCGGGCGAACGAGGCAACCGCCTTGGGCCCCGCGCTTTTCGGGGCCCCGCAAATCTCTAGGGCCGGCCGATAGAGTGATACAGGGCCGGGCGAACGAGGCAACCGCCTTGGGCCCCACGCTTTTCGGGGCCCCGCAAATCTCTAGGGCCGGCCGATAGAGTGATGCCCCACAAAATTCACGACTGCCATGGCCAGACAACTCGGCACAGAGAGTAACAAGAGTTGCTCGCCTTGCTTACCGGAGAGAACGGCGTATTTGGTCTGCAGCAGCGGGGCCACGTCGATGACCTTGTACTGGAGGGAGGTCTCGTCCATGGCACTTCCTGCAAAACACAAGCATTGGTCAGTGGTGGCAAAACATCACAAGGTGACATGATATGTTTCAAATGTTGGATCAATTGTGGAAAAGTGACAATTTATACTTCATTTAATGCTTTAACTTTTTTTTTAAAAAAACTTAATACTTAATATTAAAACGGGACGAAAAGGGTTAACTCAAACAAAATATGGCTTAAACAAATGAGGTGTGGGAAAGGATATGAAATGAAAAAAATAATAATAAATTTCTATTAATCTGTATACAAACTGATTAGAATTGCTATACAACTTTTGTCAACAGGGATATTAGAAATAACTCCTGAATATTATATAAATCTATTCTTTAAAGTAATACAAGGTACAAGACTATGTCCAAGACATTTTCCCCCCTTGAAGACACGCCTTGAAAAAATAACCCCGTTTTGGCAACGCCCCCTCCGATATCAGATACCTCCCCCACCC
>MUZC01000086.1:291682-305561 GCA_002072015.1 Radix auricularia
TTTTCTAAGACCTGATAATTAATCACTTTTTTCACTATGTTGTTTTCCTTCCCATTTTGTGCCGTTTTATGAAATTTTTTGAAATGCCCATAACTTAAGTATTTAATTTAATTTAAAAGATATAATATTGTTAGGAGTTATGTTTAAATATTAATATAAGTAGTTCAAAATAATGTCTATGAATTTAAATTTTGTTATTGTTAAATAATTAAAAACAATGTGTTTTTTTATATCATTTTCCTTATTAAACAGGTTTACACTTTCTAACTTTCCGTAACAGAGAAGCTTGTACATTAAAAAAAAAAATTAAAATTAAACCTATTATTAATTATTTATTAAAAAATCGAAAAAATTATTTAAAATATTTCTTTAATTTAATCATTATTTTATCGATTAAAACAATTTTAATCGATAAAATAACTTACCGATTAATCGAGAAATTAATCGGTAATTTCCGCAGCCCTAATATTAAGGAACACAAGAAGTAAATTGAAGGGCGCGCGTTTGTAATGGTAACAACGCCTGCGAAGTGCATTGTTCAGCTTATCGACATTTTTTTTAATCATTTATTTTTGCTATTACAGTGAAAATCTTTGAGCCACTTAAATATATACATCTTTAAAACCCAATTTAACTTAGGTACTTTTTAAGTGCGTTTGGGATAGGAGTTGAAATTCTGTTTTTAATTTCTAATTAATAACATACCAAAAATTAATGAAAAATAATAATAGTAATAAAATAAAACATTATAAATGAAAAAATCTCAGTTTAGAAACGAAATGGTCGAAACGTCCGGGGTCGAAACTACTCGAAACGCCCTAGGGTCGAACCGCCCGTGGTCGAACCGACCGGAGTCGAAATGACCTGGGGACGAAACGTCCTGTGGTCGAACTGCCAGGGTCGAACCGTCCGGGGTCAAATCATCCGGGGTCGAAGTGTCCAACCACCAAATAGAAAATACTTTTGCACAACTAAAGTAAACCAGCAGGGTACATTTTCAGCTCAAACCTTGCGATTTAAGGTGTTTCTTTAAAACAAATTAACTCATACATACCTTAATTTAGCATCAATATTTACATAATTAATATCTGGCGCATAAAGCAATCATATTCATTTGACTAAGGCCATGCTTAGCCTAGAAATAGAAATAATGTTTTGGAGAGCTTTTCCCATGAAAAAAGTAATCTTAAAACATGTATTTTACTATAAGACCTAACGAATGATGAAACATCCATTTTGAAAAATTGGGTACATTTCTCGAAAAATGTGATTGCATGACATACGCTTCGGGTAAAAACTATTCTTTAAGGTTTAAATATATCAAGTGTAAAAAAAAATATCACGGGTATTACGACTTATAAATAGTATCTAGCATAAGAAAGTGCGTGTTATGTCGAAAAAACACACTAACAACAACTCATTTTGTGCCAAGCTGTTATGGGTTTATTAGATGAATAGTATACAACGGGAATAAAGATTGATATAAAGTGAATTGTTACTATTAGAAAAAATGAGCGGGAATATATAATGATTGACATAAAATTTATAAGGAGATCAATTTCTCACCATTTTCTTTTTAAAAAACAGCATTGTTCTTATGTTTCTATTCACGTTAAAGAAACATGTGCCTTTACAACAAATAAACCATTTTTTCCACTCTCCCATAGCCACAATATTCACAAATATTATCTGGCTAAAAATATCCTATTCGCCAGGAACTAATTTCATGCTTAGACTATAAATGAAATGGGTGTTTAGCGAGCTATTTCTAAGAACCAAAGGAATCAAGTGGAAAGATATTGTTTTCATGTTTTGATTCACGTGAAAAGAAAGTGAGCCTTGCCCGTTAGATTTTTGTAACTGTAAACGATATTTGTTATTTTGGTAGAGTATATAGCATGCGTTATTAAAGGGGGTCGAGCATGGCGAAAGAAAGCCATCAATCGATCTGAATGGAAGGATGTGGTTGAGCAAGCCAGGGCCCTACATGGCCAGTAGAGCCACGGATGATAATAATGATGTTATATTAAAGCAGAAATACCAAAATTGATGGGTAATATTTAAATTAATAATATTTTTATTTTTTTTCGACACACATATCGATGTTTTTATTAAGAAGGGGTTTGATTTATCACTACCCTAATTTCCAGATGCGTTTACATTCATTTTTAAGGAGAATTTGAGACCCAAAACCAAATAAAGTTATTCTTATTGTGCCTACCCCGTAGCGTAGCACGGGTATTTTGCTCGTTGTATATAATTCCCCATAACCGAGGTAAGCGTTTGGTACGTAATATTGTGATTCTCTGTTTGATGAAATGCCTTTCAAGTCTCGTTTGGAATGTGGTGTAATACTTAAAGGTGTGTAAAAACGGTATAGGTGTTGGAATTTGTGGCGTAGTAACGGGTTGTTATTGCTGAGATGTTACAAATGATCAAACATGTAAACCTCATTGTTTTTAATAATGTTTTCCTGAAAGTGTGTGGGGTGAAAGAAGAGCTCTTCCGGTCATGGGGGATGTCGGGATGGGGAATGTTGGGGATGGGGAATGATGAGATGGGGAATGTGGGGATGGGGAATGCGAATGGTCAACAGAAAGTGTTTGTCCTTTGAAACTCACCAAGGCTACAATTTTAAGAAATTAGTCAGAAGATGGTCGGAATTAGCTTAATAACATTTGTTTAAAATTGCTTTGTTTGAAAGATTGTTTTAAGGTCAAGGTGATCTCAGGCAGAAGTTTACAGATAGACACCGCCATCGTTAGGCGAACTAACCACTGCAGTCTTATTACGAACTACGGCGCCAATTTTTTGTCAAAAGCCCCAAATAACTTAACTCTTGTGTGCTCAATACGAACGTATTAAATTAAACTTCCTGAAATGTACACAAAGTATTTTATAATTAACAATCCTCAAATCCTCTATTTACTCCGCTCCCTTTCCCAAAATTAAAATATAAGCTAAAACAATGACGTCATATAATATTATTTTACGGCGAGAAACCCCACACGCTTTTTTAACTGCTATGGGCCGTTGTACTAAATAACCTTGAACTTATAACTATTTTGTACGCCTCCTGATGCACATCTTGTATTAAAATTAAAATATAATCTCAGGCAATGACGTCATAGCGTTACGGAGCCAGCAACCACTTTTACCAATCGTCGTATTTTAATTAATTAATCACAACTGTTATGTAACGCAACGGGTGCTGTCAAAACGGATGCTTCATTCCGGCAAAAATGTGTTTTTATGAGTACTGCTTTTACTGTTTTTGTTCTCAGGGGCGTAACAACGACTTGGCATCGGGGCAGTTGCCAAGGGCTAATCCTTCAACAATCAATTTATTCTGTACAATTTATTATTTCCCCATTTCTCAAGGGCGCTAAAAATTATTTGGCCAAAGTCGCGGGAAAACCCAGTTACGTTTCTGTTTGTTCCGTTGCAATGTTACAGCTGTTATTTCCCCGGGTTATCTTTCACATGTACATCATGTTTAACAGTTTCTTGTTTAAACCCTTCACAAATTTTATTGGTTATAACTTTTAAAAAAAAAAAAAATTTTGTAGGGTCTTTAGCGTTAACCATTGGCTCTTGGCGGTCACGTGCAGCCCTCTGCCTCTAGTGATCACTTGGCAGCTGTGCGTTTAAACAACTCCCGAGAATCCGCCCATGATTATTAGATTTAGACTCGAGTGGCGAACTTGTGAAATGCGCACGTATTTAATAAGCAATATTTGAGCTCTTCTGCGACTTGGGGGAATTGGTTTTATGACGGGATCGAAGTGGACCGTCCACACAGACGACGTTCATGACAGGTTGAATATAGACGTTGGTGTCACGTCCAGGTCCGTGCGATGTTGTCTCGTTGTTAGGCGGGGGGGGGGGCATGGGCATGGATGCGGGGTGAGAAAAAGCGATAGAGCAGATAAGAGTTGAGAATGGTTTGGATTCGTCGAACACGGAAATACCCGGATGTCGGAATAGATCAACTTTCGTTAATGTATGAGTTGAATTTCGTTCACTTTTCAGTGTTGTTGGCTTCGTTTGTTCTGGTTCCTTTGTGTGTTCGCTCCTGAATTATTAATTTTTTTTTTACAGGTAAACAAATTTTCTTTAAGATCCTATAACAAAGACAACAAAAGTTTAGTAAAGAACTAAAAGTAAATTTTGTTAGACAAAAATGAATAAAATAAAAAATATGGTTCAATATTTCGAATACATTTGAAAATACAGCATGTTTCTGGGAAAAAAAATATTTTTAAAAATAATAATTACAGAATTAATCGTGATCCGTGGAGAAAAGAAAAAAAAATCGAATAAAAATGTTTGCAGTTGTGCTGTGTTAGAAAATAATTACTTTCTTAGCCAAAGAGTGATACTGTCTGTCACCTGTGCGGCATGCAAAAAATGATTTTTGTCCGCGACATATTGCCGACTTTAACAGAACGTACAAGAAATATGTGGAGGACAAAAAAAAGTTAATATGATTAAGTTGTGGTGTTTTTTTTTTACTTAAAAAAAAAAGTTTATTCCAGCCATTATGGTCATGGCTCTTTTTTTTTTTCGTGTTATTGAAAGCTGAACTGAAAAAGAAAATAAAAGGAGCTAAATAATTTGGCATCAACTCACGAGGCAGGTAGTAGGAGCATCGCCATGCTGGATCTTGGTGCTTGGCTAACAACAGCAGACGACAACATGGCCGTTCAGAGTCAGGGAAAACTCAGCAGTGAAAAAACTAAACATAGGTGGCGTACACATACACGCACACACATACACACACACATACAACACTGCATGCACTGCTTCTAGACACCAACAAACTAAAACTGAAACGTGTCTACACACGAATCCTATTTAAACTAACAACATAACCATAATAACTACTCTCTACCCAGCCGCGCCATAAATGAGGGCGAATCAAGATTTTCATCTTGTCACAGTCAATGTTCCCTATAATCTGCGCGGCCACGCAGATATCTGACCACGCCGCGCAGCAGTTTAGCATTACCCCGTAAAATATTGCAAAAATGGCTGATGTGCAACGTTGTACTCTGGTTGTTTTTTGTTGTTGTTGTTTTATTTGCAAGCGGACCAGAGAACCTTAGAGGGAACGTTGGTCACAGAAAATCTATCTATTCCTCGATATCTCTTCATAAACTGATGCGTCTGAGTCTGTGGCCACGAAAAATTAAGTGTTTTTGTCTGAGGCCCATACTAGAATTCATGAATAAATTAACATAACCAGTGGTTCTTAACCTGGGCTCGATTGAACCCCAGGGGTTCGGTGAGTCAGTGTTTGGCGGAGATCAAGACACATGTTTCGTGATGACATTACCCTATTAAGAGGAATTCAGTGAATGCGCATATGAAACTGGTGGGGTTCAGTACCTCCAACAAGGTTAAGAACCACTGCCCTAAAGCTACAGTTACAGGTGTCCGATCGAGTTTGTAAGAGTTTTGACAGCACGACTACACGCGCTGTAGTAATAAACTTACATGCACTCATAGACAAACATGCATAATAATGCAAAACGATGAAAATGTAAAAGACAGCTCCCTCCCCCCTCCCACCCCAAAAAAGTTATCTCTCCTTCTTTGACACTTCATACAAACGACGTTGACTTACGTGGTGGGTGATAGGAGCACGCGCACGGCGTCTCCTGACTTCCGGCGAACCTGGCCTGGCGCCACGCCCACCGCGCTATCCTGCGGCTCTCGGCGATGATGCCCTCGCGGTCATTCCAGCTGGACGAGTGTCCGGCCGCCCCACCGGCGGGGAGGTCGTTGTCCCGCTCCGGACTGTCGGTGGACAGATCGTCCGTGGTGGACAGCGCCGAGCTGGTCCAGCCCGTGGAAGAGTCGCCGGAGTCGGAGCTCGGGCGCCGGTCGAGGAGGCCGCCCCTGCTGGCGTCCACGCACCAGGTCTTGTGCTTGAAGGTCTCCAGGAAGCTCTCGATGTTCTCCTCCACGTGCTTGTGGGCGAGGGGGTCGTGCTGGTAGTTCTTGCTGTTGTTGTTGTTGTTGTTGTTGTTGTTGGCGACGGCGGTGCCGGTGCCGCTGATGACGATGTGTGGGCAGTGGTGGTGCATGCCCATTTTGCGGCCGATGCCCAGCGGATCGTCGCTGTCCGGGCTGGACAGCGTGGCCATCTCTACGACTTTCGTTCTTATTTGGCACTACGGTCGGTTTAAGTACCGAAACAACACCATGCTGGCGTTGTCTTGGCGTCCATTAAATACACAAATCATGTTTTAAACACCCCCTCAAAAAAATTGAATTAACATCAGAATCAAGAGTCAGAAATTTTCAGAATCAGCAGCAACATTTTGTCCCGCTTAAACCCGCGTGTATTTTCCTGTTTTGAAATCTGCAAATTCAAACCAATTTTTTTTCAGAACACAGCACATGGACACAGCACACGGACACATGTATTTTGTGCTACGTGTGCAGTGCAGCAGTATGTTTAAACAAGATTTGATGACCGGGGCTTAATGCGAGAGTAAAACAGGCGGGTAAAACAGGTGGGTAAAACTTTTACTTAAAGCAATAACGATGCCCACTGGATTTAATTGACAACTGTTAGAACAACATACACACATACACACATACATACACACATACACACTACCTTACAAGTAAACGTTCCAAAATTTAATTTCTTTGAAACTATTAACAACCAACCCCTCCCCCCCACTCCATCCTCGGGCGCATATATCTTATTTCAATTATTTTAATTTAGCGAATCTTATTGCCACGCAAAAGGCTGGCATGACCTTTGACCTGACCGTAATCTGATAATTATTCTCATATTTCCTTGTCTGACAACAACAAAAAAAAAACTTTTCTCTGAAAGTAATTACTCATCGAAATTTGACGCAGTCAAAAGCGAGAGAGATGGGGGAGGGGGAGAAAGATATTATAGAGAGCGATCCAAACTATTAAAATCATATAGACCACTATCTTTTCATTGTCTATAGTAGATAGACCACTATCTTTTCATTGTCTATAGTAGATAGACCACTAGTTTTACACAGTATAGAGTAGTTAGACCACTATTTTTACATCGTATAGAGTAGATAGACAACTATTTTGACATCGTATAAAGTAGATAGACCACTATTTTTACATCGTTTAGAGCAGATAGAAATGTCTGGAGAGACTTCCGGAATAGAGATGTCTGGAGAGACTTCTGGAATAGAGATGTCTGGAGAGACTTCCATAATAGAGATGTCTGGAGAGACTGGCCCAGGATAGAGATGTCTGGAGAGACTTCCATAATAGAGATGTCTGGAGAGACTTCCATAATAGAGATGTCTGGAGAGACTTCCGGAATAGAGATGTCTGGAGAGACTTCCCTAATAGAGATGTCTGGAGAGACTGGCCCAGGATAGAGATGTCTGGAGAGACTTCCGGAATAGAGATGTCTGGAGAGACTTCCGGAATAGAGATGTCTGGAGAGACTTCCGGAATAGAGATGTCTGGAGAGACTTCCATAATAGAGATGTCTGGAGAGACTGGCCCAGGATAGAGATGTCTGGAGAGAGTGGCCCAGGATAGAGATGTCTGGATAGACTGGCCCAGGATAGAGATGTCTGGAGAGACTGGCCCAGGATAGAGATGTCTGGAGAGACTGGCCCAGGATAAAGATTGGAATCTTGAAAACGGCCTATGTCCTATGGAAGGAACGCAGAAAGCGACAATGATGGACTGCTGCACAAAGCCACAATGAAGGACTGCTGCACAAAGCCACAATGAAGGACTGCTGTAGGAAGCGACAATGATGGACTGCTGCTCCTCAGGGACGAGAAGCAGACGAAGAAGGTTTGAATAGTTACTTTTTTTTAAGTCCTCAAAATATAACAGAACAAACAAACAATGTATTTTTTAAAATGCGAGCTGATTTTTTTTAACGATAAATTGAAACCTTTCTAAAAATTCACTGCGATTTTTTAATTGTGTGGTAAAAGACAGAAAATAATTCATTGGAGGAGTGTGAGAAAACTCTAGAAGATCGTTCATTGGAAGAGTTTGAGAAAACTATAGAAGATCGTTCATTGGAGGAGTTTGAGAAAACTATAGAAGATCGTTCAAATGAGGAGTTTGAGAAAACTATAGAAGATCGATCAAAAACTCTGGCTGAGCAGAATGCCAAAGAGATCGCAGAACAACGGTAAATGATATCTTAGCAAAATGTAGAGGATTTCCTATTTTTAACCACACAAAAAAGAATTTTTTTTTTTTTTAAAACAGCTGTAGAGAAATAAAGAATATCTTAGCAGAATCGTGTGTCTTTATAGAAGATTTTTGCGCCCTACGCTTATCCATGGTTTGAGTCTCTAGCGTTCCATTTTACTACAGCTTTGAATCTAGTAATATTTTAAGTATAAAGGTGACAACAAAAAGCTGTATAGAGAGATATAAAGAATTTCTTTCTTTTCATTTCCAGCAACTATATTGAAGGGGGGAAAGAACCATAGCCAATTTTTTTTTTAATATCGAAGCCAAAGACCAGATACTAACTGATTAGTCAATGACTATATCTTCAGCTCAAACAATACGAACATAAAATGGCGGCAGGTGGAAGATCTTGTCAATGGCAGTCGGGCGGGGGCGGAAAGGGAGTTAAGTTTACCGGGATGAATGTAACATTGCTACATTAATCTACCGGCCCACCTGTCCTCGAATCGCATTAACATATCAGGCACGTGAGTTGGCAACGCGTGCCATAAGTTTGGTCGTGTCATGGTTTTGTTAAAAATTTTTGCAACAGCTGCTTTATGTTAATAGACCGGCATTTGACAGACGAGGCCAACACGCTCTTACAACACGCTCTTACAACACATGCGATAGGGACTATTAACCACGTCATTAGAACTATCTACCACGTCATTAGAACTATCTACCACGTCATTAGAACTATCTACCACGTCCTTAGAACTAGGGATGTGACGAAGTTCGAATTCGAATCCGACGACATTCGAACCTCGACGTTTTTTGAGCAAATTCGAATCCGACGGATTTTTTATTTTAAAAAATCCGTCGGGTTCGAATTTGAAAAATGACCGTTTTCAGATGAAACACGGCCGTACAAATCGTAACTAAAATTTAAAAACCTAGAGACTTTCGAAAACCCGAAATAAAGAAAACAGATAAAACTAAACTCCTAGACCCTTACTCAGCTGTCCATAGATTAGACGTCGTATTTAATCATGAACGTATTTTAGAAACACCCCTCTCACGAAATTATTTTCATCCGAGTTTTCTAGACCTCGGAATATATGACCGTCGCAGCAGACTACTGCCAGACAATGCAGAGAAACTGGTGTTCTTGAAGATTAATCTGCCATTAATTAATTTCAAGTACTGAGGCTTCATGTGAATGTGACAACAAACAGTATCTTTAATTTTGTTTTATGCTCTCATAACTCTCCAATTTTAAGAACTTAGTTTTTAATTTCGCGAAATGTTGTTTGTCAAATTGTTTTAATTTTTTACTTTATTTTTTTTATTTTTTTTAAATTTAGGTTCAAATTACTTTGGTGGAATTAAATTCATTCATTTTGTTTATCTTTTTAAACTGCAATATGTATTGTTTTTTAATTACTTATTTTTGTGATTAAAAATCCTTCTTTTTATGGGGGGCATGGGACTGACCTTGGTATACTCCCTTTTTAGCCAAGTGTTGACCAAATCCGCATCCGCATTCGAATCCGACGGATTTATATTTGCCAAATCCGAATCCAACGGATGCGGATTTTCATCAGCTCCGACACATCCCTACTTAGAACTATCTACCATGTCATTAGAACTATCTACCACGTAGAACTATCTACCACGTAGAACTATCTACCACGTAGAACTATCTACCACGTAGAACTATCTACCACGTCATTAGAGCTAGCTGTCACGTCATTAGAGCTAGCTATTACGTCATTAGAACTATCTACCACGTCCTTAGATCTAGCTACCACGTCATTAGACCTAGCTGTCAAGTCATTAGAACTATCTACCACATTATTAGAACTATCTATCACGTCATTAAAGCTAGCTATCACGTCATTAGAGCTAGCTATCACGTCATTAGACCTAGCTGTCACGTCATTAGAACTAGCTGTCAATTCATTGGGGCTAGCTGTCACGTCATTAGAGCTAGCTGTCACGTCATTAGAAATATCTATCACGTCATTAGAGCTAGCTGTCACGTCATTAGAGCTAGATGTCACGTCATTAGAGCTAGCTGTCACGTCATTAGAGCTAGCTGTCACGTCATTAGAGATAGATGTCACGTCATTAGAGCTAGATGTCACGTCATTAGAGATAGATGTCACGTCATTAGAGCTAGCTGTCACGTCATTAGAGCTAGCTGTCACGTCATTAGAGCTAGATGTCACGTCATTAGAGCTAGATGTCACGTCATTAGAGCTAGCTGTCACGTCATTAGATCTAGCTACCACGTCCTTATATACCAAGTTCTGATAACTACCAATAACTGTCAATAACGATCATAACTTTCAAATACGTTTTGGAAACTCTTACGCCACTAATGTTTACAATTGTAAAAAAGTGGAATTACTTCTTGTCCTTTACAAAAATATAGAATTGTTTTTATAAACTTTGTTTGTTTGTTTGTTTTTTTGTTTTTTTGTTTGTTTGTTGTTTTTTTTTTAAGCTTTTTGTAATGAAGATTAATAAGATTTTAAAAATTAAAAGTTGGATTCCGGGAAGGAAAAAAAAAAGTAAAATTCAATGTTAACAAAACTTGAAAAATTGTTACAGGTTTATGTAAAAAAAATAACATTATCAAAAGTCCACTCCTGAAGAAAATGTTTTTGTTTATTTTTTGTTTTTTAAAATAAAAACTAAGTTGAGCTGCGCACGAACCACGGCCTCCAGAAATACAACATCTCAACTATCCACTCAGCACAAGAAATGAAACAACCCTAAAGCTTATCCACATATCCACTTATTCCAAGAAACATGATCAGGTCCTTTCATCACGTCTTTTACTTATCCCCCAGAAACACTTCCACGACCAACCAACGCGCAGCCTTTCCCTGGAGGTCATCAGATCCGACACGGAACAAACAATGCAACATTTCCTTTAATATATGCTGGCGATCCTGCAACAGGTGGCGCTGCCCTTACAAGCAAAGTTCGCATTTCACCTGCAAATGTTTCATCCTCACATCGACGCGGTGACTATCTCCCACAGCAAGTGTCTTCGCGCCAAATGGTTTATCGCGTGAGTTAAAGGGAATTAACCCGGGTGCCAGGGGCGGGCTACTACTGTGCGCGGCTGTAGAGTTGAAACAGAAATTATGTTTTCGTAATCACCGCGGGGCGAATAAGCGGTGATTTGTGCAGTTTGTTTAAGAGATGCGCGCGGGAAAAGATACATTTAAACACGGTGGACGAAAATTCTTTACTACAGTGGGACAGTTTAAACTTTAAACCAAACTAACGCCGAACTCGATTTCCCGTCTCAAGGGGGAACTCCCCCGAAAACTGAATACGATTCCAGATCCGCCCCTGTCCCGGGGTGAGAGCGCAGCTATTACAGAAGCGTTTCATCATTCATCACGGTAACAGATGCGGCTAACCACTGGATGACCAGCAGCCGGCTATGATTAACCCCCGCCAGACAGCGTCATGAAAGCGGGAACTCGCAAGAATTAACATGGCCAGACAAAAGAGAAAACAATCCTTGCAGCGGATCTCAAACAGATATCCCTTTAATCCCTCCAAGTGCTGTTATACGCGGCAGTGTGGCTGTAAGTTTTGGTTCCGTTAAGTCCAAAAGAACACAGACGGATCACACGGAAGTTTCGTTTCTCCTCAGAGGAAGCTCGTGCCATGAAATGACTTTTCATAAGGATCTCCACCTAAAAAAATAGGGATGAGGGTATATGCTGAAAAAGATATTCAGTGGCGCAGCTAGAGGAGGGGGAGGTAGGTTCAATTTCGAAATTCCCCCTGGCCTCCACTTGAAGGGGCCCCCAAAGAAGTGTCCAAAACATTTTTTTATATTAAATATTACGCCGCCACAATAAAATGTAAGGTCCCCAAAAATAGGCCAAGCCCGCCGGGGGCCCAAAGTCCCTACAAATCCCAAGCTACGCCACTGAAGATATTGAAGGAGGATGACGGAGTTCGGCGATAAGATTTCCCTGAGGGTTTTAGCCACTTAGATGCTGCGCGTGGCCTCCCTGAGGGTTTTAGCCACTTAGATGCTGCGGGAGGGAGACATGCACAGTTTTTACGTGTATTATAACTCTCTTTAACACTTACGTTCTGAACGTTTTCAAAGGGACGGGGGGGGGAATATTGTGGCTTTGGGGAATAGATGTGAGATGGTAGGGAATAGATCTGTGTGATGGTAGGGAATAGATCTGTGTAAGTGTAGGGAAAAGAAGTGTGTAATGGTAGGGAATAGATCTATGTGATGGTAGGGAATATATCTGTGTGATGGCAGGGAATAGATCTGTGTGATGGTAGGTAATATATCTGTGTGATGGCAGGGAATAGATCTGTGTGATGGCAGGGAATAGATCTGTGTGAGTGTAGGGAATAGATCTGTGTGATGGCAGGGAATAGATCTGTGTGATGGTAGGGAATAGATCTGTGTGATGGTAGGGAATAGATCTGTGTGATGGCAGGGAATAGATCTGTGTGATGGTAGGTAATAGATCTGTGTGATGGCAGTGAATAGATCTGTGTGATGGCAGGGAATAGATATATGTGATGGTAGGGAATAGATCTGTGTGACGGTAGGTAATAGATCTGTGTGATGGTAGGGAATAGATCTGTGTGATGGTAGGGAATAGATATGTGTGATGGTAGGGAAAAGAAGTGTGTAATGGTAGGGTGTAGATCTATGTGATGGTAGGGAATAGATCTGTGTGATGGTAGGGAATAGATCTGTGTGATGGTAGGTAATAGATCTGTGTGATGGCAGGGAATAGATCTGTGTGATGGTAGGGAATAGATCTGTGTGATGGCAGGGAATAGATCTGTGTGATGGTAGGTAATAGATCTGTGTGATGGCAGGGAATAGATCTGTGTGATGGCAGGGAATAGATATATATGATGGTAGGGAATAGATCTGTGTGACGGTAGGTAATAGATCTTTGTGATGGTAGGGAATAGATCTGTGTGATGGTAGGGAATAGATATGTGTGATGGTAGGGAAAAGAAGTGTGTAATGGTGAGGAATAGATCTGTGTGATGGTAGGGAATAGATCTGTGTGATGGCAGGGAATAGATATGTGTGATGGTAGGGAATAGACCTGTGTGATGGCAGGGAATAGATCTGTGTGATGTTAGGGAATAGATCTATGTGATGGTAGGGAATAGATCTGTGTGATGGTAGGTAATAGATCTGTGTGATGGTAGGTAATAGATCAGTGTGATGGTAGGTAATAGATCTGTATGATGGTAGGTAATAGATATGTGTGATGGTAGGGAATAGATATGTGTGATGGTAGGGAATAGATCTGTGTGATGGTAGGGAATAGATCTGTGTGATGGCAGGGAATAGATCTGTGTGATGGTAGGGAATAGATGTATGTGATGGTAGGGAATAGATCTGTGTGATGGTAGGTAATAGATCTGTGTGATGGTAGGTAATAGATCTGTGTGATGGTAGGTAATAGATATGTGTGATGGTAGGTAATAGATCTGTGTGATGGTAGGTAATAGATCAGTGTGATGGTAGGTAATAGATCTGTATGATGGTAGGTAATAGATATGTGTGATGGTAGGGAATAGATCTGTGTGATGGTAGGGAATAGATCTGTGTGATGGTAGGGAATAGATCTGTGTGATGGTAGGGAATAGATCTGTGTGATGGTAGGGAATAGATCTGTGTGATGGTAGG
>MUZC01000086.1:305722-318587 GCA_002072015.1 Radix auricularia
AATAGATCTGTGTGATGGTAGGTAATAGATCTGTGTGATGGTAGGTAATAGGTCTGTGTGATGGTAGGGAATAGATCTGTGTGATAGTAGGTAATAGATCTGTGTGATGGTAGGGAATAGATCTGTGTGATGGTAGGGAATAGATCTGTGTAATGGTAGGTAATAGATCTGTGTGATGCTAGGGAATAGATCTGTGTGATGGTAGGTAATAGATCTGTGTGATGGCAGGGAATAGATCTGTGTGATGGTAGGGAATTCGCTTCAGTCTTGAAATTCGCTTCCAGGTTTAGAGGTGCGGCATCGGATGAAAGTATTGGTTTTACATTCAGACTGTTTAACACTTCGGAGTGTTCATTCTGTTCGAAGTGTACATTCAGTTCAGAGTGTACATTCAGTTCAGAGTGTACATTCAGTTCTGAGTGCACATTCAGTTCTGAGTGTAAATTCAGTTCTATGTGTACATTCAGTTCTGAGTGCACATTCAGTTTATGGTATATATTCAGTTCTTAGTGTACATTCAGTTCTATGTGTACATTCAGTTCTGAGTGCACATTCAGTTTATGGTGTATATTCAGTTCTGAGTGTACATTCAGTTCAGAGTGTACATTCAGTTCAGAGTGTACATTCAGTTCAGAGTGTACATTCAGTTCGGGTTGTACATTCAGTTCTGAGTGTACATTCAGTTCAGAGTGTACATTCAGTTCAGAGTGTACATTCAGTTCAGAGTGTACATTCAGTTCTGAGTGTACATTCAGTTCTGAGTGCACATTCAGTTTATGGTGTACATTCAGTTCTGAGTGTACATTCAGTTATGAGTGTACATTCAGTTCTGAGTGTACATTCATTTGGGGATGTTCGTTCCAACGTGAATAAATGCCTTTGTAGGACGACTTATAAATGGAGATAGCAGATTTGTATGATGGCAAATGATGGAGCTCGGAGAGATGGTTGATAGAGATGTGAGTTGTGCGATGTGAAATGTGGGATGTGAGATGTGTGATGTGAGATGAATGATGTGAGATGAGTGATGTGAGATGTGTGATGTGAGATTTGTGATGTGAGATGTGAGATGGGTGTCCCATGATGGTACTATCTATTATCAGTATAATCCATCAATTTAATCTTACTTTAAATTTACAGCCGTGTGGAGCTTAAAGTCGTGACGTTAATCTTTAGCCGTGAGGACCTAAAAGTCCTGACGTTAATCTTTAGCCGTGAGGACCTAAAAGTCCTGACGTTAATCTTTAGCCGTGGGGACCTAAAAGTCCTTACGTTAATCTTTAGCCGCAGGGACCTGAAAGTCCTGACGTTAATCTTTAGCCAGTGGACCTGAAAGTCCTGCCATTAATCTTTAGCCGTGAGGACCTGAAAGTCCTGACTTTAATCTTTAGTCGTTAGGACCTGAAAGTCCTGACTTTAATCTTTAGCCGTTAGGACCTGAAAGTCCTGACTTTAATCTTTAGCCGTTAGGACCTGAAAGTCCTGACTTTAGCATGTATTGATCTAGTCGAGAGATAAACACGGAATCTCCTGCATGTGTGTATGGGTCGTCGTGACATTTGCTGGCTTATTAGGAATCAATGGAAAGAAATCACCATATATCTTATAGGAAGACGAAGGAAGACAGATCTTTTTTTTTAGTAATTCTCAAGACGATGGAATAAAATTATCATATAGTGCAGATGATGTTTTATTTTCGGCTTTTTAATCAGCGATTTCGGGCCTCAAAATTTCCAGAATTTAACTGCAACTTTTCGCTTTATTTCATATTTATAATAAATTCATAAATTTAAGGCTTAAACTTTAAGGCTCTAGCTTTCAAAATTGTAAACCAGACCCTTTAAAAAAAAAAAAAATGTTTATATACTTTGACCCCGGAGGCTAGGAAATAATTTGTACTAAAAGATTATACTGGTCAGTTTGACATTGTGTCCAGTCAACGGTCGACCATAGTAGGAGTGAGGTACGTTTAACACACACGTGCGTAGATACTATAACAGTCGACCATAGTAGGAGTGAGGTATATTTAACACACGCATATGTAAAAAAAAAAAAAACAGCCGACCGTCTTGTCTTATATTATTGGCCATAGTCGCAGTGAGGTATATTTAACATACACTGTGTATAAGCAAACAACCTTTTTAACACGCCAGTAAGCTTCTCCAGTGAAAATCCGGGGATATTACAAACGATAACATTTCTCCCTCGGCCAAACGTCAGGTCGTTGTTGTTGTTGCTGCTGTCGTTGTTGGTTTGAACTCACCGATCACTCACAACATAACCTCGATCCCTTGACACTTACTTACAGCAATCCTGAAACAGCGCAGCACTGTGAATATGATACCATCCCCCCAAAGTTCTCCGAAATAACAATAATCAATCAATAAGTTCAAACACAATCTCCACCGGCACGTCACAAATATTCACATCCTCCGAATTATCAATGCACAAAAAGACTGACCCCCCACCGAGCACACACACACAAAAAAAAGGAGGGGAGGCTATTATTATGAGCGTATTTTTTTAGGGCTATTATCTACCCTGCTGACGGTGTCCACACGTAAACATCACCTCCGATCCTCTGGAGCACACCGGGAGCACGCGCGGACTAAACGACATCAGCTCCGCCACGCTGTGACGGCGCGTGCGTACTCCTGTGGTCTCCCCTTACATGATATCAAGACGGGATGAATTGAAATCTTGTTTCGCGGGTGTGTCTCCTTTTTTAATTTTTTTTATTTTATTTATTTAATAGACTAGACATTATCTATTGACCACACCATTCAGAAGAAGCCCCAAATACCCCCTCCCACCTCAAAAATCACCCCCATCACCCAGCCCACTTTTTAGCAATGGAGGGGTCCCGTCACCCTCTTTTCTCTATGAATCATTCACTCTGCTCAGAGAGCGGCCACCATGTTGTTTGGGGCGACTTGGTTCGTCTGGGGGCGCTCACCAGCGGGGTCTATCGACCAGGCGACCGGGTGTGTAGCTGCACGCGGCTTGTGTGATGGCCGCGCGAGCAGAGGGGAGGGGGAGGGGGGTATATAGGCTACACAACAAAACTAGACTATGTACAAGAGGGGAGGGAGGGTATATAAGTTACACAACAAAACTAGACTATGTACAAGAGGGGAGGGAGGGTATATAAGTTACACAACAAAATTAGACCATGTACAAGAGGGGGGTCAGGTGAATATTCAGATTTTTTAAAAGTGACGTTGATTTTACTATCGGTCAGCATCGCCATCATCAAGCCCCCTTCCCACCCACCTCCACACACAAAACACACATCAAACACCAGCAAGGAGGGTAACTATAGGCAGTGGCGTCGCTACGGGGTGCGGTGGGGCGGGCAGCCCCCGGTGACACCATCAGGGGGGGGGTGACACCAGACAGTAAAATTCTACATATTCCCGTTATTTGGCACTGGAAAGCTGGGAGGAGTTCTATGGGTTAAATCATGTGGGGTGACACCATGAGCTACCTCCCCGGGTGACACCAACCCTAGTGACGCCTCTGACTATAGGGACGAACATGTTGACCGCAAACTTTTTAATCTGTTACAGACGCTCCTCTATCGAGAAGATTATTGCGTCCTACGAATTTCTATGGTTTGTGTTTAGTCCTTTATTCTAATTAGAGTTTTAAATGATGATAAAGTGTTGGCTTCCCTGGTTTCTTCAGCCCGAATTCCGGACGAGAAGAAAGAAAACTTGTATGTGTTTGTTCTTGTATACGGAATAAGAAAGGTGTTTTTATCTTTATGTCTATCTGGGGGTTGTATTAAGTTTTCTCTGTGTTGTATTTCTATATTAGAATCAATAATTAGAATAACTAGTTTACTCTTGGTTCTTCCATCCTCTAGTGTTTCAAGGTTAAATGATTTAACTAAAGGTGTTACTCTTGTAAATTTTGAAAATTCTGACAGTGAGACCATACCAGTGACACCATACCAGTGACACCATACCAGTGACACAATACCAGTAACACGATACCAGTGACACCACACCAGTGACACCATACCAGTGACACAATACCAGTGACACCATACCAGTGACACCATACCAGTGACACCATACCAGTGACACCACACCAGTGACACCATACCAGTGACACCATACCAGTGAGACCATACCAGTGACACCATACCAGTGAGACCATGTCAATATGCAAGTGGTCACACACTAACCGTGAGTCAACACAAGAGTGCTATAGGAGTAGAAAAAAATGTAGGTTTGTTGCAAAAAAGGTAGGTTTGTTGCAAAAAAGGTAGTTTGTTGCAAAAAAGGTAGGTTTGTTGCAAAAAAAGGTAGTTTGTTGCAAAAAAGGTAGGTTTGTTGCAAAAAAGGTAGGTTTGTTGCAAAAATGGTAGGTTTGTTGCAAAAAGGTAGGTTTGTTGCAAAAAAGGTAGGTTTGTTGCAAAAAAGGTAGGTTTGTTGCAATAAAGGTAGGTTTGTTGCAAAAAGGTAGGTTTGTTGCAAAAAGGTAGGTTTGTTACAAAAGGGTAGGTTTGTTGCAAAAAGGTAGGTTTGTTGCAAAAAAGGTAGGTTTGTTGCAAAAAGGTAGATTTGTTGCAAAGAGGTAACTTTCTTGCAAAAAGGTAGGTTTGTTGAAAAAAGGAAGGTAGTTTTCAAAAAGGTAGGTTTGTTGCAAAAATGTAGGTTTGTTTTCAAAAAGGTAGGTTTGTTGCAAAAAGGTAGGCTTGTTGCAAAAAGGTAGGTTTGTTGCAAAAAGGTAGGTTTGTTGCAAAAAGGTAGGTTTGTTGCAAAAAGGTAGGTTTATTGCAAAAAGTAAGGTTTGTTGCAAAAAGGTAATTGAATATTTTGAGAAACCGTTTTGTTGCATGAATGCAACACATAACTTCCATGTCAGAAACCGTTTTCGGGAGCACAGGTAAGGAAGACGTGTCATAAACCGTTATGTTGTAAAAACAAAGTGTGTGTGTGTGGGGGGGGGGTCCTCTCTGAAAAGATCCGTTAGGAGGGCGCAAATCGATGGCAGACAGTCGCGGGATTCTTCGGGTCTCTGGGGACATCAGAAGATGGACTCGCCTTTCAAAGTTCTCTGTCTTCCTGCCGCCCCGATGTCAAATGATGGGAAAGGCGGGAGAGGGCTGGTGGGGGCTTTGGGGGTCAGAGTCAGAGTGACCAGAGTCATACAGATTAACGAGAGTCAGAGTGACCAGAGTCATACAGATTATCAAGAGTCAGAGTGACCAGAGTCATACAGATTAATGAGAGTCAGATGACCAGAGTCATACAGATTAACGAGAGTCAGAGTGACCAGAGTCATACAGATTAACGAGAGCCAGAATTACCAGAGTCATACAGATTAACGAGAGCCAGTATGACCAGATTAACGAGAGTTAGAGTGACCAGAGTCATACAGATTAACGAGAGTCAGAGTGACCAGAGTCATACAGATTAACGAGAGCCAGAATTACCAGTGTCATACAGATTAACGAGAGTCAGAGTGACCAGAGTCATACAGATTAACGAGAGTCAGAATTACCAGTGTCATACAGATTAACGAGAATCAGAGTGACCAGAGTCATACAGATTAACGAGAGTCAGAGTGACCAGAGTCATACAGATTAACGAGAGTCAGAGTGACCAGAGTCATACAAATTAACGAGAGCCAGATTGACCAGAGTCATACAGATTAACGAGAGCCAGAGTGACCAGAGCCATACAGATTAACGAGAGCCAGAGTGACAAGAGTCATACAGATTAACGAGAGTCAGAGTGACCAGAGTCATACAGATTAACGAGAGTCAGAGTGACCAGAGTCATACAGATTAACGAGCGTCAAGTGACCAGAGTCATACAGATTAACGAGAGTCAGAGTGACCAGAGTCATACAGATTAACGAGAGTCAGAGTGACCAGAGTCATACAGATTAACGAGAGTCAGAGTGACCAGAGTCATATAGATTAACGAGAGCCAGAGTGACCAGAGTCATACAGATTAACGAGAGTCAGAGTGACCAGAGTCATACAGATTAACGAGAGGCAGAGTGACCAGAGTCATACAGATTAACGAGAGTCGGAGTGACCAGAGTCATACAGATTAACGAGAGCCAGAGTGACCAGAGCCATACAGATTAATGAGAGCCAGAGTGACCAGAGTCATACAGATTAACGAGAGCCAGAGTGACCAGAGTCAAGCCAGAGTGACCAGAGTCATACAGATTAACGAGAGCCAGAGTGACCAGAGTCATACAGATTAACGAGAGCCAGAGTGACCAGAGTCTTACAGATTAACGAGTGCCGGAGTGACCCCACCCCGCTCATTAAACACTCTCCACCCCCTCGTCATGTAAAGACACAGCTCATCACATCATTCGTTACCCGCTTAAACCTCAGAGATCCTTCAGCAAATGAAAGAACTAGCTACTTTTTTTTAGGGAGGAGGGGGGGGGGAGTATTTAGAGCAGGGCTTGGCGAATTTGTTTGCCTGATACCCGAAAATATAAAATTCTATGTCAAAGGGGCGGATTCTGACAGATATTATTTATACGCTCCTCAATGAGTCTGCTTTACCGCCCCCTCCCTCCCCAATAGTTCCCTTTTTTTTATCCCAAAATGGGGCAATTTACCCCTGTCGCCGACCCCTGATATAGAGGGATTACAACTAAGACAGTTTGTATTTTGGCCGAGACACTTTGTTGGTGTGTCTCATGAGACGGGCGCGTACGAGCGAATTACACACCAACATGTTTGCACACCAGACAGAAGTCCAACATCAAATCGAACGCAAGACTCGCACGGCGTGCGTGCTGCAGCAATGACAAGACTTCGCGGATCAATCAGAAATTGTGTCAGAAATCAAATCCGCGAAGCTTATCGCGGCGCGAGAGATAAAGGAGTCTGGTGGCCTTGGAGAATGACAACGAGGCTGTTGAGAAAGACTGAGCTGATTAGTTGTGTGAGTAATAAAGTAATAATAACGGATCACAGTGCATCGGGGATCCCGTGGGCCGATGCACAACAATGTGTCAGGCAATGCAGGGCCGTCTTAACGCATTTGCCCGGGGGGCCCAGGAGCATAGGGGCCACATGGGAATATGTTTATTTATTTTTATATATATATATATATATATATATATATNGGGGGCCCAACACTATTTCTTTGCCCGGGGCCCAACACTATTTGTTTGCCCGGGGGCCCAACACTATTTCTTTGCCCGGGGGCACAACACTATTTCTTTGCCCGGGGGCCCAAAATGGTTTTAAAACGGCTCTGATTATATGTTAGCAATGTGCCTAGGCGTCCTGTGTGTCCGCGTGTGTGTTTGCCTGTAGAATTGTAGTTTAAATTAATGTGCGGCTGTTACTCATAAAATCTTTCCAGGGGCTTGTTGGCCATCGACATCGTCCCCCAGGGCGGCACGGAATAGTGTGCACGACCGAAAGTAATACTAATACTAATACTAATATGGTGTATGAGCGTAACTGAAGTATGTGAGAGTCCAACTAAGGATGTGTATACGACTGCGTGTATGAATCTTATGAATGTATTCCGATTTCGGTTGTTACCAGAGGCGTCACTATAGGGTGGGTGTCACCGCCTCACGACATACCCCAAGGACCTCCCCCGGGCCAAATAACGGGAGCATATAGAATTTTACACCCGGTACGGTTCGCACCCTCCCCAACCCCCTAGTGACGCCCCTGGTAGTAATTAGTGATACGCATACAGCCTAACTGCCTCCATTATATGTAAGCGTGCGCGTTAGGTCGTGAGCAAAGTGAGAACAGATAAGACATTGGGATCAAGCGAAACACATACAAAATATATCCTTAAAAAACGCCGATTTGGGGTGAAGGTGGGGGGGGGAGTTGGTTCAGTTGACAGAATTTTTTAAAAAAATTGTTTCGAGGCAATAAGACATTTCGCTTGCGTGGGGATTCACGTGCCAGTCACTTTCGTCACCGGTCGTTAATTTTAATTAGCTCCCTTTTTAAAAAGAAATGTATATGTTTGGCATTGGCATAATGTAGTTTTGAAATCCATGTATACATTTATATATTCATCTGCCGTGAGACCCCAAGCAAACGTAAATCCTATAAGGCAAAAGAACTTCCATTTCCATTGTATCATAGTGTAACATGAATGTGTTGGTGATGGTGTGACTGACAGAGCAAGATAATCTCAAATGAAAGTTTTTTTAAATAAATTTAATGGGTTTTAACCCAAAAAAAATAATTAATTATATATTTTTTTAAATGCTATACTTAATCATGAGAACAAAAAATGTCAAAAATCCACTCACTTATCTCCCTTACAGCGTCATTTTTACCTCCCCTGAAAATACTTAAACTTCATAAATTATTTAGCTTAGATTGTTGTTGCTGTTTTTAAATACATCCCTGTCATCAGCGTGCGTGGTTTGTGGATTATCAAAGTTGTTATCAGCCATCAAGTGAAGTGTGTAAATAAATATAAATATACACACGACCTTGGAGAAAGACAAGAAAAACTGACCACGTGACTGGCAGACGAGATGAATCTTTCCCATTCATTTGGTCCATAATCTTTATACATGTTAACAATCAGTCGTTTCCTGAACAGACCGTTGAGAGAGAGAGAGAGAGAGAGAGAGAGAGAGAGAGAGAGTTGCTTGATTTAAAGACGCAGTGACTCATTTTGTTGACATGGGTCAAAGATACCATAATCATGACGTAATCTACAAGGGGCGTTGCCTAAAGAGCTGAGCCCTTGCGTTTCGGCAGACACAACGAAATTAATAGTAGCCATGAACTGACCGATGTGTTGACCTGAGTAGTGAGTAGTTTCTTCTCACCACGACGGGGTGCAGAGTGCTTAGTGAGTGGGGCCCAGGGGTGAACGGGGCGCAGGGGCGTGCAGGGATTAGCGGGACCCAGGGGTGAACGGGGTCCGGGGGTGAACGGGGCCCAAGGGTGAGCGGGGCCCAAGGGTGAGCGGGGCCCAGGGGTGAACGGGGTCCGGGGGTGAACGGGGCCCAAGGGTGAGCGGGGCCCAAGGGTGAGCGGGGCCCAAGGGTGAGCGGGGCCCAGGGGTGAACGGGCCGCAGGGGTGAGCGGGGCACAGGTGGGTGCGGGTTGGGGTGTGGGAGGAGGAGCTGACTCGCCAGCAAGCCGCCTGTTGCATTAAATGCTCGATGTTTGAATGAATCAATGTACACAGTGTGAGCCTCGCCAACATGTCTGCATTCTACTACTGCTGCCTTTTACCGTGGATACGACTATCATTATTGGCAATCCTGTCAGATGGGGTCTATTTGATGGGAGGGATCCGGTCAGATGGGTGATGGGGTCTATTTGATGGGTTCCTGTCAGATGGGTGATGGGGTCTATTTGATGGGTTCCTGTCAGATGGGTGAGGTCTATTTGATGGGTTCCTGTCAGATGGGTGATGGGGTCTATTTGATGGGTTCCTGTCAGATGGGTGATGGGGTCTATTTGATGGGAGGCTCAAATGTTAAAAAATGGGAAGTGACCATCGAGTCTAACTAACTTATGTACAAATTAGGACTGCGGAAATTAACTATTAATGAAGCGATTAATCGTTGAAGAGTTTTAATTTATTTAAATTAATTTGATCGATTAAAATTCTATTACAATTTAAGAAACATTTCAAATATTTTTTTTTCCAATTTATGTATTATTAACAGTCCAGGGAAGAAGAAAAAGAGGCAGACCAAGGAAGAGTTGGGAGGACAATATCAAAGAGTGGACCGGCCTGTCATTTAGCGACTCCCAGAAGGCAGCTCAGAACCGTGACACATGGCATGAGATAGTGTGCAGCTCAAAATGGTGCCCCAACGACCCAGCGTCGGGTTAAGGGACAGTTCAGTTCAGTAACCGATTTCGCGAAATTATGAATCGCAACTTAACGGGATCTACATATGCGTTGTAAAAAAAATATAATTAATCGAAATCAATCGATTAAATTTTTACCCGATTAATCTTACATTTTTTATCAGCACCACCCTAGTAAAAACGCGTGACCGACTGTGACAGCATATCTAGTAGGACTTTTAAAGTTTAATATTTCTTAGTAATGGACCCGCCCGTCCTGGGCGACTTTCAACTCAAACAGATAACGGAGAGTCGCTAATTTTTTTAAAAAAATATTTTGTTTTTAATTCGTCAGCCTTCAAATACAACAAGACAATGAGATCAACAACCCACGTCTGGTCTGACGACCTGGACCGGACAGTGGTGTGTGCTGTGGCGCCTTCCATTAACATTCCAGCAGAGGTCAATGTTCCCATTGGACTGGCTGATTGGTTGTTTGTTTTTGTGTTCAAATGTTACGGTAGCGCTGTTAGCACGAGTAATCGATTAAGTTATAAACATGATTAGAACTATGCATTTTTTTTTTATCTAACGGTATCGACTGCGTGATTTATCTAACGGTATCGACTGCGTGAATTTATCTAACGGTATCGACTGCGTGATTTATCTAAATGTATCGACAGCGTAATTCATACCTAGTTAGAGCTGTGACATTTTATAAGCAGCGGCTAATCTCCCACCACGGACAACAGCATTAGCCACGCCCACCTGTGCACCTCGGTTTCCCACACTCGTACACACTAAGAGTGCATATTGACTGTTCGCCTTTCAATACGTCAGCTGCGTGTTAGCAGACAACTTCGTTGACGTAATGGCTTCAGCTAAATGGGTGTGTCTATAAGATTGGTTCATTTTTATTTTAAAAACACCATTGTATACGAAAGACACGCTCCTCATACTCTCTCCATTGGCTGGTGGTTTTTACGCCCGTTACATTTGTATCGGCCGTCCATAAATGACGTCACGCGATTTAGGCCGATTTTTCCACAGACCCCCTCCCCACCTCGTCACACTACGTCACAAAAGAACTTAAGACGTGAAAAAAAAAAGCTTTTTTACCCTTACCCCCCTAAAAGTCATACTTTCTAATTGAAAACGAGCATGTCTCAAATCACCTTTTGTCATTTAAGTATGTATTTAGTGTAAGGCTGCACTCTAATATCGTAACACACGTGAAGACATTTAAAACGTCATTAAATAAATAGTAAGCAATCAATTATTTAACTAAAATTTCAAAATGCGCGGTTGTTGTTTTTTTTTTTTTTTTTAATATGACGGCTCATTTCTTAAAAAACCCCTCCCCCTCTTCACAAATCCGTGACCCCCATCCCTCTAATCACGTGACGTCATTTATGGACGGCCCCTAAATACATCCAGATACTTTCCTTTTTTTTAATTTTTTTAATGTTTGACATTTTCTGAACCCTAAAAAAATTGTCCTCTCTCAAATTAATGAAAGTGGACACTCAAACTTTCTAGACCAAAATATTTTATTGACATGAATTACAAGTTGCAATACTGAATAAACCAAGGAAGTCATTTAAATACAACAGTCATCCTTCCTTATAGTTGTGCACGCAATTTTACTCTACGAGTGCACTTCAATTGTAATGATATATCAATAAGTATGAACAGACGCGTCACTGGGGTTGGTGTCGCCCGGGGCGGTAGCTCATCGTGTCGCCCGTGGCGGTAGCTCATCGTGTCACCCGAGGCGGTAGCTCATGGTGTCACCCGGGGCGGTAGCTCATGGTGTCACCCGGGGCGGTAGCTCATGGTGTCACCCGGGGCGGTAGCTCATGGTGTCACCCCCTCACGACTTGATCCTTAGAACTCCTCCGAGTTTTCCAGTGCCAAATAACGGGAACATATAGAAATTTATTATTTGGTGTCACCCCCCTCCGATGGTGTCACCCGGGGCGGACCGCCCCCACCACACCCCCTAGTGACGCCACTGAGTATGAAGTTAAACTGCACCATCAAACTATTGGTGTTATTTTCATTGACGTAAATGGGAAGTGGTGTGTGTAGGGGGGGAAGAGGGGAGAGAGAGTGGGGAGAAAGCGCTTTTCTTTTTAAATTACATGAATGAGCAAATATTTTTACGCAAAGCTGGGGTGGGGATATATTTCCGTGCCGCCCTGGGTGACGATATCGATGGCCACGCCTCTGGAAACACTGCAGAAACTAGTGGTAGTTAATTTCAGTTTGTCTTTCCTAAGAACAATGACCGTGCTGCGCCTGGACCTGTTACTTTCTTGACATTTTGCAGGTAATTTGAGAAGACACCGTGATAGCCGGCTGGTGAAAGGAATCCAGATAAACACTGCCCACAAGGAGGTGGGGTCGGAAACAATATTATGGGGTTCACACTGGCGGATTTAAGCCAAAATAAACATACACTCGGTATAATGAGGTAGTTCAAACAGGCAGATTCAAGCTAATTTGAGTTAACAGCTTAGGCAGCACATTATATTGTCAGCGCAGCTCATAAAATTAAAATACAAGTTGCATCATTTATCAACATTTAGAGGTACAGCTTCAATAACGAAGGGCTTTAGACGATTCTCTGTATCTATGGGCTTTAAACGATTCTCTGTATCTGTGGGCTTTAAACGATTCTCTGTATCTGTGGGCTTTAAACGATTCGCTATATCAAAGGGCTTTACATGATTCTCTGTATCAATGGGCTTTAAACGATTCTCTGTATCAATGGGCTTTAAACGATTCTCTGTATCAATGGGCTTTAAACGATTCTCTGTATCAATGGGCTTTAAACGATTCTCTGTATCAATGGGCTTTAAACGATTCTCTGTATCAATGGGCTTTAAACGATTCTCTGTATCAATGGGCTTTAAACGATTCTCTGTATCAATGGGCTTTAAACGATTCTCTGTATCAATGGGCTTTAAACGATTCTCTGTATCAATGGGCTTTAAACGATTCTCTGTATCAATGGGCTTTAAACGATTCTCTGTATCAATGGGCTTTAAACGATTCTCTGTATCAATGGGCTTT
>MUZC01000086.1:324136-366896 GCA_002072015.1 Radix auricularia
TATTTTCTTATTGAAAGTTAATATGATGCAAATAACTTTTTTTTTTGGTCATTTAAATATGTATTTAAGGAAAGACAGGACTCTAACATCGTAAAACGTGTGAAGCCATGTAAAACGTCCTTAAATGCATGACCCCCCTCTCCCCCTAGGCGCGTGATGCTATTTATGGACGGCCCCTTTTTCATTTCGTCGGAAAAGGTGAATTTTAGTTATAAATTATTATTATTATTCACCACCAGTCCACCACCCACATTCTTTAAAATAGATTTTTTTTCCGCTCTCATGTGTTTTTTTTTCTACAAAAATGTTGAAGGATTATACTGTATTATATTTTATTAGACATTGATGCACTAAAATGCCAACATTTTGTTTTTGAACAAACTTTTACCACCCGTCCCACCCCCTTTTTTGTCCCTCGACACATACAAACATGCACACAAACATGCACACAAACATGCACACAAACATGCACACACAAACATGCACACAAACACACGCGCGCAAAGTTAAGTAGGCTACAAATCTGGGAACCCACCCTCCCCATTTTGTTACGTATCATCGGTACATTACGTCACATTTTAAAATTAAAATAGTTCTTGCTAATCCATTTGTCACAATCCGTAACAAAACTTGCAAACCCTGACCTCCCCCCCCTCCTTTCCTACCTAGGAAGGGAGGGGGGTCCACACATTTGTGACGAGGGAGAGGGTGTTTTAGAACTCTGACGTCACATCAAAACGCGCAACTTTAATAAAATGTTCCATTTAAAGGTTTGATTACTTACAATTTATTTGATGGCGTTTTAAATGGCTTCTCACACCTTACAATTCAACAATAGAGTGGTTTGAAGCATGCTCACTTTCAAATAGGAAATACGGCTTTATTGGAGGGAGGCGCAAATTCTTCTGACGTCATATTGGACTGGTCCAACTTTATGTGGCGACGTGTGACGAGTGGGGGGAGGAAGGTGAACAATCGTTCAAAATAGCGTGACGTTATTTATGGACTGCCTCTAATTGGTTGTCTTAACTCTTTACAAACCAGGACAACCAACAATTTCATCAACACTTAAAACTCTAATAAAAATGCAAGACTAGGCGTAAACCATTGACAAGCGTAGGACGCAATAATTTTTTGTATAGGATTAGAGGGGTTGAATGTAATTAATAAGATTGGATGACATGCACCTTTAACAGTCTAGCGTGTATATTAATTATTTATTTTCTAATATTTAAATTGTAATATATTATATAATATTATATATCAACAACAAAAATGTAGTGCAAGGCTAAAACATACCCTTTAAATCCCTGTTATTTTTTCATTTGTCAGACCTTAATAGAGAAATTCGATTTAATTTCACTAAAAATCTTGAAGAAAAAAATATTTCACAATAGCATTTAAAAATCAATCAAATTACATATTAAATTAAATGATCTTTTTAAAAATACACGTAGATCTAAATATTTAGAGTAGGGGAGTTAATCGATATTAGATGAATTTGAATTATCCCCCTAACGTTGTTAGGGACTCCATCTTGAATGTTTTGTACGTCGTTGTTTTGGTGGAAGAAAATAACTTTGTCGCTGTTTTAAGCCTTTTACTTACACTACTGCAAGATGGGCGAGGAACTAACCGAGTCTGAGCCATCAATATCAAAAACAAGAGTTAATGATGTTTTAAGTGAAGTATTAATTGCAGAAAAGAATGATGGAACAGCTCAAAATACTTATATTATTCGACCAAATTTTTCGCAAAAGTAATCTTTGTCTTTTTGTTGAAATTTATTTTATTAACATTATAAGCATAGGGGCCATACATGAAAGATCACACTCGGGAGGGGATGGGGATCACATTTTGTTGATATGAATATGTGCTGCAATGTCATCGAGATTTAAATAAATGTTTTCTCCCACAAGCTAAAGTAAGTGGGACGTGGTGGTCGAGAGGTAGCGTTCTCGACTGTCATACTGATGGTCACGAGTTTGAATCCACACGAAAGTGAGGATTTGTTCTCGGGGCCTGAGGAGTCCCCGAGTCACCCAGCTCCGAATGGGTACCTAACTAGACAATAATGAGTGGAACCCCTATAGCCGTGGCCTGTGACCGCTGCATCACTTGCCAACAGATCATCTCTCATGGTCTGTGGACGCAATTATCTTCTGCATAGAAGGAGCGTCTGTATATCTAAGATAAGATAAGTTTATTAAATTACAATTTCAAGAAAAAAGTGTAGGGCACAGAGTAAGAGTTCTGTTAGGCCTAGGGTAGGTAGACTCAGAAGCGTAACTGGGTTTTTGGCGCCCTTGACTGGATAAAAGAAAGTCCAAAAGGTAGGAGAATACTAAATCTGAATAAATTAAAGTATTAGCCTTCAGCCCCCTTGGCAACTGCCCCGATGCCAAGTCGTTGTTAATGCCTCTGGGTAGACTAGAAGTACATTTACTCAAAACTCAACTGTTTTAAAAAGAAGAATACATTTAAAAGTACAGCACAGACGAAATAGGTGAGCTATCTTTGGGCAAGTTTTATTTATTAGTTGGGGGAGTTCTAGCCAATGCTGTTGACTGTTAAGGTAGTGAGACAATATCAATTATTACAAATTATTAATATTAGGCAACACATAATATACGCATGCTATTCAATGCTCTAAGATTCTTTGGTGCATGGGCAAATTAAAACAAAACTTGTGTGCAAAGTTGCACAGCCTCCATTTTTGTGTGCAATATTTTAAAAAATTAGCTGCGCTTTAATTCCAACCTGCTGCACAGCGTCTGTCAGATATCTGTCCGGCCACACACCCACGCAGCTTAAATTGATTTAAAAGGAACATTGATGCTAGTTCTGTATCACAGCAGAGCATGTCAACAGCAAGACTTAAACTAAGCTTTACAGACTCTATTTCAGCTCTCATATCTCTTATTTGATAGTGAGAATTTCGTACTTATAAATTTAAAGCTAGGTAGAAAATGAGCCTGCTTGGTGTATTACTAATAGTAATAGATGCAAGGAAAATTTTCTAGCAAAAATGTTGGTAAGATTCATCTTATATGCTCTCATGTACCCTATCATTAATGTATAAACAGATTATACACAGAAACCATTTACCCCTGCTGCTTTTCAAAGTTCTAATACAAAACCAGCTTGCATCTAAAACCTATATAATGTATGGCTCCCCCCGAAAAACTTTTCAAAATATGTGACAAAAAGTTTCCCGACCCTTGACGTAGAGGTTGCTTTCATCACTAGTTTAAAATTAGAACCAATGTTTGAGAATAAATGTTTTTGACACAATAATCCATGGGGATGGAATCTGAATTAAAATTGACAGGATTGAAGTTAAGTGGAGTGAAAAGGTGTAAAATTTGGTGATGTTATAATTTTAGGATTTCTAAATAATTGTTCTACTCTGTGATTTTGGGGGAGGGGATGTTAGTAAAAGAGCTGTGTGTTATGTCATTCATTGTTGGCCCTATAATTGTTAAAATTTAACACTAGCCTACTTTATTTATCTTTTCTTTAAGGATTATTTACCAGATAATAATTTTTTCCAAATATTATATCCATTTATTTATCACGAAATATTAAATTTTTAAAATTCATTTCAACAAAAATACCAATTTCCACAGAATATTTGTAGTTAAATTTACACAACTCTAATTATTTTTTATTTCTTTTAATAGGTTTCGACCCGTTAATGTCAAAGAAATGATTCACACTGTTCTTGGAGAGAAATTAACTGGTGTTACATACAGTGCAGATGAAACCACAAGTTTAACCAAAACTATTGCAGACACAATTAAAACAAAATTAAAAGGTATGTTTGTTGGGTTTTTTTTTTTTTTTTTTTTATCATGGAAAAATATTTAATGATTAAAATGTAAATATATAAAGTTTATTTAGTAAATATTTAGAAATAATATTCTGAAATCAGGGAATAATTCATAACTGTACCGGTTTGGCAGTCCAGTGCGGTACCGCTAGACCACCACACCCCTACTTTTGTTTTACTTGCACAACACAATTTTAATTTTTTAAAAGAACACCAGATTATTTATAAATTTTCACTTTTATGTATGCCATATTCAATACTGGGTTTTAGTTGTGATTTGCTTGTCTCATTCTCACCATTTATTAGATTACATCTTCTTTTACCATAGATATGGGCCATGAAAGATATAAATTTATTGTTCAAGTTGTCATCGGAGAACAGAGAGGAGAAGGTGTCAAGTAAGTATTTAGTCTCATCACCTTTGAAATGTCTTAGACCAGTGTAAAGAAGCACACATGAAAGGCCAAAACATAAGAAATGGGTTTTTCCCAACATTTTTGTCACATGTTATTGTTTAACGTGACACCTGGCAACCAGCATGCATCAACATTTTGTAACACGCAATCGATAGTTTTGAAATTACATTTTGTTGTTGTCATAGGCCATGGTATTTTCTCATTTCTTCTGTAACAACAAAAACAGTTTTAAGCCATCTTCTATTGAAATCTTTCTATCTGGAACGTTAAAGATTATAGTTGTAGTTCCAATGTTTTTGTTTTCTTTAGTATTAGTTTCTTGCTTTATTTTCTCTCAGAATGGAATGTTGATGTTTTTGGTTTTCTTTAGTATTAGTTTCTTGCTTTATTTTCTCTCAGAATGGGATGTCGATGTTTTTGGTTTTCTTTAGTATTAGTTTCTTGCTTTATTTTCTCTCAGAATGGGATGTCGATGTTTTTGGGATTCAGATACAGACAACTACGCACAAGATATATTTATGAATGTAAGTAGATTTATATTTATGAATGTAAGTAGATTTATATTTATGAATGTAAGTAGATTTTATATGTTTAGAATGAGATTTTATATTTTGTTAAGATTGAAATATAAGTGCTTTAGTTTAAGTAAGAAAATATACCTTGAGAGAGTTAGAAAAAAATATTAAAAAGGTTTGTAGAACAGTGGCAACTCCAAAAAAACACTTTTGAGTGGTAACTAATCAAGTATCATAAGCAACATTTTTATTCTTTAATGAAACTGCATCCTTTGAATAGAGATGCCATTTAAGTTTCCTTTACTGGTGCATTTGTTAAAATGCTTTTATTTTATTATTTTACTTATAACTGCTAACATTTTATAACTTTAAACAGACATTCTTCTTCCAATAAAATGATGTGATGGGTAGTTTGGGTCTTTCATTCAATATATGAAGATAAATTTACTTTATCTTTTTCAATTGCTTGTTTGTGGGTTAAATATATTTAATATTATTCCTGTAACATTGGTAACATGCACTCAGTGAATCTTAATAATAATTTTTTGGTACTACATAAATGTTTTTTTTTTATTTTGATGTAGTTACTTCCAATACATTCCAAATAGACTGCAATTAGAATGTTCCAACAAAAATAACTTCAAATAGAATTAATAAATGCTGGTTCAATTTTAAATTAAAAAAGTATTGCAAACTAAAGGAGAATTTATTTAAGAAATTTAAGGCTACCAATTTAGAAAGGATACACAAAAAATACTTAAAAATTAAGCACCTGACACAGAAACTTAGCCGTAACCTCCAAAATAATTATATAAACAATGTGATAACTAAAGATAACAATAAAAACTTATGGTCCTTTATCAAATCTAAAAAAATGGAGCCTTCAGGTATAGCCACACTAAAAGGCTCAAATAATAAAACCTATAATGATAATGAAAATAAAGCTAATATCCTTAACAAATATTTTGCATCATCATTTTCTGCCTCAGGCGACAAGGAAATTTCAATAAATTTAAATAAATTGGAAGAAATAGGTAACATAACTGTAGATGAGATAGGTATACATTCACTCCTAAAAAACTTAAAGATAAACAAAGCTACTGGCCCAGATGAATTACCTGCCAGGTTATTAAAAGAATTAAGCAATGAACTGTCCCCAATCCTTGTAGTTCTTTTTCAAGCCTCTCTAAACCAGGGTAAAGTGCCCGAGGATTGGAAATTAGCCTATGTAACGCCGCTCTTTAAGAAAGGTGATAAGTCAGACCCTGGTAATTACAGACCTGTATCACTTACTAGTATCACATGTAAATTACTGGAACACATAATATATAGCAGAATAGTTAACCACCTTGACAAATATAATGCCCTATGCCCACACCAACATGGCTTTAGAAAGAACAGATCATGTGAAACACAATTGATAGGCCTAATAGATGATCTATCAAAAGGCTTAGATAATAATGATCAAATAGATACAATATTACTAGACTTCTCAAAAGCATTCGACAAAGTTCACCACCTTAGTTTACTCAAAAAACTTAAATACTTTGGAATCTCAGGTCCCTTACATCACTGGATCCAAGATTTCCTATTGGGTAGGGAGCAAACTGTAATAATTAATGGTTCTAAATCTACACCAATAAAGGTTAACTCAGGAGTTCCACAAGGAACTGTCCTAGGTCCCTTACTATTTTTAATTTATATAAATGACTTACCCAACAATATCTCAACAGGAACTAAAGTTAGGTTATTTGCTGATGATTGTATAATCTATAGAACAATCAAGTCAGAACAAGATAGCAAAATTTTACAAAAAGACTTAGATGAATTAATAAAATGGGAAACTAACTGGAGTATGTCCTTCCACCCAGAAAAATGTCAACTGCTAAGAGTAACAAAGAAAAAGAAACAAATAAATTCAAAATATTTCATTCATGGAAAAGAACTAACCCAAACTAAAGATGCGAAATACTTAGGAGTCATAATAAATGAGAAACTATCTTGGAATCCCCATGTCAATGAAGTTATTAAAAAATCAAACAAAACCTTAGGCTTCATAAAAAGAAACTTTTACAAATGTAACAAAGATATAAAACTAAAATGCTATCTCACCCTGGTGAGACCTATACTAGAATATGCATCTTCAGTATGGGACCCATCCACCAAAGAAAATATTGATAAGTTAGAACAAATACAAAAAAGAGCTGCCAGATTCATTACTGGAGAATATTCAAAACTGACAAGAGTAACGCCATTAGTTAAATCATTAAACCTTGAAACACTAGAGGATAGAAGAACCAAGAGTAAATTAGTAATTATACATAAGGCAATTAATTCTAATTTAGAAATACAACACAAAGATAACCTAATACAACCCTCAAATAGACATAAAGATAAAAACACCTTTCTTATTCCATATGCAAGAACAAACACATACAAGTTTTCTTTCTTTCCGTCCGGTATTCGGGCGTGGAATGGGTTGCCTGAAGAAACCAGGAAAGCCACCACTTTATCATCTTTTAAAACTCTAGTAAGAATACAGGACTAAACACAAACCATAGAAATACGTAGGACGCAATAATCTTCTGTACAGAAGGAGCATCTGTAACATATAAGATAAGATAAGATAAGATAATTACTTTTGAAGTTAGATTTTTTGTTTTATTGGAAACAGTACATTTCTTTTTTTTTTTTAAATACAAAAGAGTTTAAGGACGTCCAAATTCAGATAGTATCCTTTAGGAAATAGTTATTTTTTCTTAACTCTTAGTAATAAAGCAGTTTTAATGGATTTTTGTATCTGCGCTGTATCACTGAAGATAAATCACATTTGTGATTTTTTTATGCTATTTTTTAAAATTACAATTTGAATTTGAGTATACATATTTTATTTTTATCCTTATTTGATTTGGATTTTTTTTGGTGATCAACTTGCTTTATCCTTATTTTTCTTTTCCTTTCGCAGGAATCTCTCTTTTGTGTTGCTGCTGCCTATGGTGTTTTCAAGTATTAAATTGTAGTTTTATAATTAAAACCATATTTTTGCAAAACACAAGACAGAAATTAGTTCAGATGCTTTTAAAACTTTACACTCTTATGGACTAGAGCCATACTTAGAGATATAACAAAATTGGAATACACACTCCACTTGGACATTCTTTCAAATAAAAATGTTCAACTACTTTATGCTCTGTGATGAAAACAATATAATGAGTTTATAATAAATTTTGATTCAATGTTTTTTTAATAAAAATTCTAACTTGACCTCCATTTATTTTATTTAAATGCCCATATTAATAATTTTATATTTTAGCATGCTGTTCAAAAAGTAAAAGAAATGAAATTCTATGATACCATTACCCTAATATGTGCCACAAATATCTGGTGAGAAAAATTTAAGAAATGTCAATAAATAACAGGAGAAACACGTCATTCAACAACATTTGATTTGATGGGATGAAAATGTTGGTGAATATTGGTAAGATAGAGGGTGAAACCATAGAATATTGGCAAGATAGAGGGTAAAACCATAGAATATTGGTAAGATAGAGGGTAAAACCATAGAATATTGGTAAGACAGAGGGTGAAACCATAGAATATTGGTAAGATAGAGGGTAAAACCATAGAATATTGGTAAGACAGAGGGTAAAACCATAGAATATTGGTAAGACAGAGGGTGAAACCATAGAATATTGGTAAGATAGAGGGTAAAACCATAGAATATTGGTAAGATAGAGGGTAAAACCATAGAATATTGGTAAGATAGAGGGTAAAACCATAAAGTTGCCATCAGTCTAACCCTTTAAACAAACTCATCTCTGGCCCTCTGTTTAACAAAACAATATGATCATTAAATATATTATAAACATGAAGTAACTGAGAACTAACTCAGTTGCTGTATTGCTATCTTAGTAGAAGAACAATGAAGATAGACTTTAATAGCAATGAATATTAATTTTTTTAAATCAATGTCCCAATATTAAAACAATGACAGATATTTTTTCTCGTTGCACGTTTTTTTTTTAAAGATTTTTCTTCAGATTTAAAATTATGGGTAAATTTAAAAAGACAAAGAAAATAAATGAAAATGAAAAACAACTCACCAGAAATATTTATTTATGGAATTTATTTTTCTGATTTCAGATACTTGAAAAAATTTATAAAATTTATTTATTTAAGAAAACTAACTTCAGACATGAGTCCTGTGGAAAAACATGCAATCATATATCTTTAGGCTAATTGTGAAATTATAATGCCTTGCACATGTCACAGTTCATGACAAACATTTACCTTTGTTGCTCAGGGTGTTATGAAATTGGTACCAATACTAATAATAACCTGTGTATTTGAATTTTTTAATTTGAAAATTCCCATTGAAATTACTACACTTATTCTTTTTTTTCTTTTCAAAATAAAAATTCATCTTATTTGGAAAATTAATAAGAAAAGCAATGCCAGTGATTATTGAGTAATGTTCTTTTTTTTTTTTAAATAAAATTTTTTTATAATTCTTTTGCAAAATTTCTCACATTATGCTGTATTGTAAATAAGAAAAATAAAAATGGATTTATTTGTTAATATTGCACTAGTTAGAATAAAATGTGTCCTCTTTTTTGTGTCCAATCTCTCAGGTTAAAATTGTTCTTTTTCTTATCAAAATGTGTCTTTTTTTTTTTTTTTTTTTTAAAACATTTGTTCAATTTTAGGTCATAATTAATCAATGAATAGTGTTCAAATCAATTTGGTCCTCAATGATAAAATAGAGGAGTTCAATCAAATTGTTGCAACAGTATTAGTATTATGAGAGACTCAATTGGACATATCTTTTTTTTTAGTTGTTGAAAATGGCTAGTAATAGCAATAGTAATAGCAATACCTTTGTTGCAACAATACCTGATGAAATCAAGTGTTAGGAGGATTTATTGCTCAGTTTTGATTGGTCAGCCATCGCCGGCAGAATGAGCCCTGGTGTTTCCGTAAAGTGATCAGCCTGATCTAACTCCGTCACGCACGGCTGCTTGTGGTTGTAGCTTTCATCATTCCACTGGTTTGAGCTTGTGGAGTAGCCCGTCGAGTTCAACCTTTTGCGTGAATCCTGTCCGACATCTTTGATATCTGCCTTCATGCTGACCTCGTCAACCTGACCACATCTGACGCCGCCTCTCTCCGGGCCCTCACCATAGCCCAAGACCTCACCGTCGACCTCCCTCAAGAAATGATCCTCCATTTGGAAACGTCTCATTGACGGGCTTGTGTTCCCCGAGGGGCTGTAGGTTTCCTCAATGATTCCCAAGCTGTCCACTGAGGCGTCTAAAATGTTCAACGCCCCGTAGAGGTCATCTTCCCCCGCGCCTGCGTGGTTAAAGGAGTGCTCCGAGGCTTTCGCCAACGACGGGCTCCCGTTGCCCAAATCGCAGTGGCCTTCCAGCTCCTCACAGAACTTGTCAATGAGGTCCACCACAATGGCCATTTCCTGACTGCAGACCCCAGGGTCATCCAGCGGACCGTTCAGCTGATGGTTGGTTGATTTCAGGTCTCCCGTGATCAGGTGTTCAGAGATGAGGGACAAATCATGGGCAGAGTGTTCACCTGGCGGCTTTGTCTCACTCTGCAGAGAGACGTCAGCAACTGACTTCCGGCCGTCCCCGAAGGACAAGTCTATCGTTGTAAGGCCTAGGATCGACTTCTCAGATATAGATTCCAACTGGTCTGTGACTATTTTTAGGTCATCCTCCACATCTTCATCGACTTCTATTTTTTCATCTCCAAGTATTATGTTGGGCTCCTCCTCCACAGACTGGGTAAGAAGGAAGAGGAGATCCTTGTAGCTGGTGACATCGGGCATCCGCTTCTTGGCCTGAATGCACAGAGTTATCTCCTCTCGTTTGCTCAGCATCCCTTTGCTGAGTCGCCAAATGAACACACATCCGTCTATTGATGTGGAGATGACATGTCCTCCTGGGACATAGCACAAAAGTTTTATCTCATTGGATTGACATTTCATTTAGTTAGGGGCATAAATATCTCCAGAGCCACAATTTACTATTGTTTCATGTAAGGTTAGAACAATTTAAAACATTATACAGCCACTGTATTATTTTAAAAACAAAATACAAAAACAAATTGTGTCATGAAAACAATAAATTTGAGCTTTATTTTTAAACTAACACGACAGTAAACGTTTTGACTAATGCCTTCATCAGTACATTAAACATAAAATACGTACTTATTTATATAAGTAATATTTAAATTCTTTAAACATAAGATAGAAGAATATTTTTGTAAAATAAAAAGAAAGGAAAATTAACAACAAACAATGATACGGGTTATAGGAAAATTACTTACGTAAGTACGTATTTTATGTTTATTATACTGATAAAGGCATTAGCCGAAACAACGATGGGGGAAGGGGGGGGGGGGTCTTTTATATGGCCCAAGTTCCAACAATCATTAACAGCTTAAGCAATTAAAGATGTCTCCACCCATCAATAACTAGACCAAAAAATCATTAACAGCTTAAACAATTATAGATGTCCCCACCCATCAATAACTAGACCAACAATCATGAACTAGACTAGCAATCATCAATTAATATTTCATAAACTACATGACAATCATCAAACAAACCAAAAATCACCAAACCCCCACCCCCTCCACAAGAATCAAGATACTAACCTTTAGCAGTGAAAACCAGGCCGGTAACATACTTGGTGTGTCCTGGCACACTGACAAGTATGTCACCCGTGTAGAAGTTGAGCACATTGATAGTTCTGTCTGAGGCAGCTGTAATGAGGAAAGCACTGTTGACATCCAGGGTGATCTTCTGGAGCTGGCTGTCCTCCGAGGGACTGCCTCGGAAGATACGCTGTTCCTAGGGTTTGAAAGAGATTGTTGTGTTAATTAAGTGACTGCCTCGGAAGATACGCTGTTCCTAGGGTTTGAAAGAGATTGTTGTGTTAATTAAGTGACTGCCTCGGAAGATACGCTGTAGCTAGGGTTGGAAAGAGATTGTTGTGTTATTTAAGTTCACTCAGGGACTGCCTCGGAAGATACGCTGTACCTAGGGTTGGAAAGAGATTGTTGTGTTATTTAAGTTCACTCAGGGACTGCCTCTGAAGATACGCTGTTCCTAGGGTTGGAAAGCGATTGTTGTATTAATTAAGTTCATTCAGGTGGCTGCATCCCCAAGAACCTCTGATATGGAGAACTGGCATTGGGAAAAAGGAAGACAGGTGGCTCACGTCTGCAATTTAAAGATGTCTGCCAAGGGGACATGAAAGCAGCCAGAATATGCACAAGTGGAGTGAGTGTAAGGCAGAAGACCGATCTATGTGGCGCACAGTTGTCAAAGAGGGCGCCATAGTAGCCAAGGAGCAAAGGATGGAGGAGGCTACACACAGAAGAGCTAGGAGAAAGGCCAAAACATTGGGAAGCACAGAATTCGGTAAAGACTGTCACTCAAGGATTAGACTGAACAGCAACAACACAAGGAAATGCAACCCAAACCAACAGTGATGCACCATCATCTCTCGAGACGGAAGGATGCCGATTACGCAGGTGATCTGAGGCGAGACTTTTATCAAGAAATAATTTTTTTAAATAACTCTTGCATAAAGATTTTGTGTAAAATATTGGAAAGGGGGGGGGGGGATCTCCCATAACTATATTAATTTTCAGTGATTAACTTTTTGTGTGCTCTATGTGTATCTGTATTTCAGACACCATGGCGCACCGTCGTGTTGTGGATTGTTGTCATCAGACTGACACACTTTCTGTCAGGCCGGATTTTGAACGATGTTGTTTTAAAGTTATAATTATTATGTACACAATGATCATATTAAACTTTTGAAATGAATCGAGTGTTGTTGAATACATCCAACTTCAAGTGTTTGCCTTGTGTTTTCCTCACCCAGCAGAGACTACCAGAGTTGTTAAAGCTGGTTGATATCTGTGGCAAAGGGAGGACCTAGATCCCCCTAGACAGCGGATCCGCCACAATAGAGAATCTACAATCATTTTAACTCTTTTTTTTCAAAACTTAGGTAAACCATTTTGGATAAACACTTATTTCAGCATTTTGAGTAACTAAAAGCAGGTTCACTTTTTTACAACAGGAATTTACATTATGTATATGAAGTGTTACTTCTAAGTTTACAAAAACAGTATTAGCGAAAAAAAAAAAAAAACGCAATAAATTTTGAGTTTTCTCAATGAGCTTCAAACCTGCAATAAAGCCATGTCCAGAATTCTGACATTGCCATCCTGGCATCCCAAAACCAGATGCTCAGTTATCAAGTCAGCAGCGATGTCTGTAGCAGAAGATACAACTGTGGCACACTTGGCCAGGTGGAAGAGCGGTGGCTGGCTTGTGCTGCCAGGGTGGACAGAGGCAGTGCTGATACTCAGACTCCTGAGGGAGTCAAACAGTCAAATTGTGGGGGAATTTCTATAAATATTTTGTGAGAGATTGCTTTTCATCAAATTTCTAAAATTGCATTAAATATTTTCCTAACCTTAGATTAAAACACCTATACTATAATTATATTAATTCACCCGTGAGAAAATCAGTTTCATTGCCAGTATTCCAAATAATTCTCTGTATATTTTATTAACCTAACATCATTTCAACTTACCTAAAATTAAATGAAATCACAGTAAGCAAACTAAACTACTATCATAAAATTATATTCCGAATGACAAAATTGAAATATATATCAATTAATCAGTTGTAAATAAATTAATTTTGTAACCGTATATACTTGAGCATAAGTCAATCTCGAGTATAAGTCTTGCCCCCCCCCCCTCCGACTACGATTTGTAGCTTGGCAAGTGGAATTTCATTTTCTCCAACGATTTCTATAGTAAACTCAACGTAATTATAAAATGAGCTATGCATGTTTAAGTCGACCCCATGATTTTGGCCTTGAAATTTTAAATAAAAAATCTTGACTTATGCTCCAGCACATAAAGTACGTCAAATGACCTGTCTGTAGCACAAGAAACCATGTAGGCCACGTCATTAAGCTCATAGATGATGATGGCCATGATGGATGATGAATGTATGTTGAGAGTGGACACCAAACTGAAGTTGTTGTTCCCATCCATCACGTGAATCAATCGATCTCGGCTGCCGCTGACAAGTACAAAACTTCCCGAGCTGAAAAAATAAGGATCTTATTATCAGATGGGATATTTCAATGTCAGTTTTTGTCAGGGTCAGTGGATGACCTGACTTATTTTCAAAGTGATTTGAGAGTATGCTAGTTAAAAATAATAGCTCTAAAATTTCATTGTTTCTACATTTTTGCTAGGGAAAAATTGAAGGAGATAATTCTCTAGAAACAATTATTATATAAAATGTTTATGTTTGCTTGATGCTGTCAGCTCAGATTCTTCAAATAATTCTGGCAAAAAACTTAACTAAATTATATAGAGTTATAGAGTCTATAGCAGGGGTTAGTAGTTAGTACTACAGGAAATCTGAGGAAATAAAAATTAGCCAAATTAATAACCTGACAAGCATTACATCAGAGATTGGTTGAAATGGAAAAAAAACAATGACAGACTTACACTTGTCATTATATATTTCAATATGAAAATGTTATCAGAAGTATAAAAAAAAAATTCTCACACTTAATCACAGGAGTTTAATGACCTACTGAGTTTTTACAAAATTTAATTGTTTTAGTAATTGCTGTAATTTACTTAAATCTATTTTTTTTAAGTTATCACCATAAATATGTTTATCTTATATATATTGGGCCTAAGCGCGTCTGTCAGTCAGTCTGTCTGTCAGTCAGTGATCACTATGCGAGGTAACTCCCGATTTTTTCATTTTTAATTTTAATCCTTATATATATTACGCCTAAGCAGGGTAACTCTTGATTATTTTTTTTTAATTCAAAATTTAGTCTTAAAATAATAAACATTGTGGTGTCGAGATTAAATGAGCGTGTTGTGTTTCTCGCCATAAAATATTAACCTGGGTAAAAAGGGGGAATAAGAGATTCAAAAACAAAGTATTGATATTTTTATTCTGCCGACCCCGTAGCCTAGCGCTGGTATTACGCTTGTTTTATAATAAGTTAGTCCAAGAAATAACAAACTTTTATACATTTTAAAATATGTTCGGAATAACCAAAGCATTCAATTTTAGCTCTTCCTGTATTTCATTATAAGAATTTACTTTTGAAAAGTTAAAGCAGAGTAGCTGCAAGCTAATTATCATCATAGTGTTGTTTCAAATGAATAATCTATGACGACTGACCCACTTGCCTAGCAGAGTAAAATTCCAGGCAGGTAATCTCTCTGTTGTGCGCCAAAATGGTCGATGTGTGTTCATACGTGTCCTTGTCGTAGACACAGACGTTGCCTGATTTGTTTCCTGTAACTATGTACTTTTTGTCTGGGCTTACCTGCGCGGGACGTAATCAACTCATAAAAATGATTGGCTTAGATTTCAAAGTTAATTTACGTACATGGTATTTTAAGCAAGATAGACCAAAACTATGACTTTAGGTTAATCAGTGACATGCACTGGTCAATCTCTTACTGCAGAGTTTAAAAAATTGTGCAAAAAAAATGATATGTTAAAGTGAAGCCCATCATAGAGCTGCAGTAGAGTTTACCTTGTGGATATATAACTCAAATGATCTCTACCAAGTCAGTCCCCAGTTGAGGAATAGACGGGTCTATACATAAGCTATATCACTGATAATATCACTACCAAGGGAGAACACTACCACAGCCAAACTCTGATAATAACACACACTTTAAGTTTCCTCAGATTTCATAAAGCCATAGCTTAGGCAAGCTTATGATAATAATAATAATAATAATGAATTGATAATTCACATAGCACTGTATCCTGGTAAGGAACTGGGCTCACGGGGCTTTATGTGAAGGTAATAACATAAACAGTGCCGGCTTTAGGCATAGGCAAACTAGGCAACCGCCTAGGGCCTCCGATTAGTCTCATCATTAGTGGGGGCCTCACACAATAATCTTTCCATTTTTATTTGGTATTTTTCTATTACATTTTGGGCCACCAAATTCACTTCCCATAGGGCCTACAATTCCCTAAAGCCAGCCCTGACATAAATATAAGTAATAAATAAGCATTCATACCATAACAACCACATTAATTACAGTACATAAAACAAAAAAGCTACGGTAATATTTAAAAGAGATGTTATTTCATTAATTTTGAAAATAAATTTTGAAAAGATGTGTCTTAAATGCAGTATTGATATCTCCTCCTTTATATCCAGACGATTTCATATTATGTTCATTAAATTATGCAAACAGCCTACAGAAGCTTCAATTACTTGCTGCTGCATCACTCACCTTCACGGCTGTGATGGTATTTAAGCTGTCTGTGACATCCACCTGAGAGTCGTCGGTGGTCAGAGTGGTCGGCTCTGTGAACAGGATGCTCAGGCGGTCATAGCAGATGGTGTCTGACACGAGTATCCCCCAGAGGTGGATGGTGAAGTCATGTGACACGGTGACCAGCGTCTGCCTGTCTGTCTCCCCAGGCTCCGAGTTGGTAAATATGTCAATGTTGGTGATAGCCTTGCTGTGGTAGACAGCCACGTATCTGTCGGACGTTCAGGGCGGTAAGAGGGGTCAATTAAAATATCAAGTCACTGATTTTATTAAAAACAAATTTTATGGAGATCTTAATTAAATAATATCTAATAAAGTAAAAATGTCAGGCATTTGACAACGACTTTTTAGCCTGGAAACTTTTTTTAAAAAATTAAATGATTACATAATAATGAAAAACAAGGATTTCCAAAAGTCATTCTCATGAGGTGATCAGAAATATCACTGCAAAAAACCGTTAGCATTGTAACTAGTTTTATTCCAATAGTGTTTTCATAATCAAAATTTATTACCAATTTCCAATTATTACAAAACAATATTTAAGAGTACAACTAAGTGAGCTAACACTGGTGACTGTGTAAAAGCTTAAAACAAGTTCTGATTGGAAAGGTTTTTTGTGTTGGGTTGTGAAGATGGACATCAAACTGTGAGTAGTAAAGACAACAAAAAAACCCGAGAAATACCAAAACATGAAATGCAACACAAAAGAATAATAAACATATTAGTTAAAAATCTCTTTTAAGCACACACAAAAAAAGTTGAAATTGCAACAAAGCAGAGAGATATTAAAGTTTGAAACATGAATTCCCTTTGAATAAGTTTATTTTTTGCCAATGAATTTTTTGGGGGTTAATAACCTTTGCTTTATGTTAGAGATATTCTGAAGGTCCCAAACACACATTCCAGAATTTTTATAAGCAGTTGTTAGCAAGGTGTTGCTAGGGTTAAAAGCCATTGTGAAGACACCGCCACCGGTAGTTGAGGAGTGATTGAGAAATGAAGGCACTGGTAATGATACTAAATGCTGTGGGGAAATTGTAAAAGAAATTGACTGAGGGAATAGAGGATATAAATGTAGTTGAAAATTTCAACAACAAAATAACTGACTACCCCAAATTCGCATATAAAACCTCCTCACTTACAGATAAAATTTTGACTAAATGTATTAGACTAACTTAATTCCTTTTAGATGGATCATTTGAAATATGATGATATTCTTGTATCACATCTTGCAATGGTTCTCACTTTGGTGTTTCTCTTTTTAACTTAAACTTAATGAGATGTGAATCTCTTAATATTTGGCATGGATCTCTGCAATAAAATACTTTTTCATTATGGATGCCTCCTTCCTGAACAATTGTGATACCCATTAAGTGGAAAGCTATTGACCTGAAGGCATAAAAGTCTTCATCTACAGGGCACGGTGGTCGATTGGCATGCGCGCTCGACTGGCATACCTATGGTCACGGATTCAAATCCATGTGAAGCTAAGGCCGTCCACCAAGCTTTGAATGGGTACTTAACTCTAGTTAAGAAAACAAAGACCTTATAACCGTGGCCTCTGAAAGCTGTGTCACTGGCCAACAGACCACCATGGTCTGTGGATGTAATAATCCTATGCATAGAAGGAGTGTCTGTATAGATGAGACAAGACAGTAACTGGCACATATTAGTCTAACTACAGCTGGTTTGCTCAGAGTACTCACAATCAAAGATATTGCGTGGAACAAATAAATATAACCACCGGTGAAGCCCAGAAAAAGAGTTTGGTCCTCTGCCTTAACGCACGTCGCCACCGAGTCTTTGATGACTGTGTGTCTCTTGAGTCTCCTGTCTAGTGCCGTCACCTGGTCAGGTCAAGGAAACTGATGATTTTTTTTTGTGAAGTTTTTATTTTTACTTTGATGAATTTCCAAAGTTAAGTTCGTAGTCAAAGTCTGAGATGATGGGTGGAGGTAAATGAGGAAGTAAAAATGGAGGTTTTATTCTTAACAAAATACTTCATTTTGTTTCTCAGAATGGTAATATGATTACATAAATTATTTTAGAAAACTTCTTTTACTGTTGATGTTAGGGAGTCAAATGATGTATGTGTTCTGTTGTTTTTGTTTGTTTTTTTTAAACAAACTTACTTAAGCCTGAGGCATTGATTGGTCACTGATGAACAATTCAATGTAACTGGTAAGAGATCACAATAGTGGGCATAACAGACTACACTATATCAATTTATTAGATAAATCAGGGGGAAAATAAACTGACTTTCCTATAAAATATTCAAAGGCTGTTGACAGTTTCAAGTTGAATTCTAGACATTTAATAATTTTATTCAAAGGAATTTTAACTTTAGAACTTTGATTAGTAGCTATCCCGCCAATCTCAAACTATCTTCTTTGTAAATTTGAGCGGCATTCCTTCAAAACAAAAGTTAAGTTATCAAAACTAAAGAATATGGAGAAAAAAAAATGTCTTACAATAACTAAAGCCCCGTTTTTGGTGATGGCATAAACAAAGTTATTGCTGCAGCCATTGCCACAAGAAACATCAATGAATGCCTGGTTCTTGCAGCTGCCAAGAATACCTGGACGCCCATACAGTGGTTGAACTGAGAATGAGAGATACAAACTAATGAATGTTCTACATACAGTGGTTGAACTGAGAATGAGAGATACAAACTAATGAATGTTCTACATACAGTGGTTGAACTGAGAATGAGAGATACAAACTAATGAATGTTCTACATACAGTGGTTGAACTGAGAATGACAGACACAAACTTATGAATGTTCTAAATGGAAAGAAAGCCATCATTAAAATTCTAGAAAATAACAGAGAAATTAAATAAAGTAAATGCAAAGTATAATTTTCATCATTTATTTAAAACAAGCAATTTTTAGAGAAAGATAAAAATTGTATCATGTTAAAAGAAGGTGAAAATCAAATTCATTTTATAACTGTCACTTTTTTATAATACTATTATGTTAATAAAATTTTGATTAAGTTACCTTCAGGGACAGTGACAGATGTCAATTGTAATTTAGCAGTGGTCAGTTTAGGGTACCAAAACTTGAGATGTCTGTACCCAGCCGTAACAAAGTAGTGACCGCAGTGGGAGAAGGCCACAGCTCGTATGATATCTGTAGAAACAACAGAGAACAAGAACAGGTAATCACAGCCTAAAAGCACTGCAGGTGGAAGTAACCTTAAAGCCAAGAAACATAACAACTTACATCAGCGTACAAATTGCTTACCTACAATTTTATTTGTGGCCAATCTATGTTTTTGAGGCCAGGCCCATACATTGACTTCGTTGTCATGCTCAAGGCCAATAGAAATTATTGATTCCATAGTAGGACTAAAAAGGACAGATTTAATCCCGAACTCATGACCATAAAGTGTAGCTATCTCCTGACCTTCCTTTAACAATAAAAAAAAAAGTCATACCATTAAGTTGTTAAAAGTCTTATTACAATTTCAAAATCAAATAACAATTGATAATTGCATCAATCTAATTTTAAAATTTAAATAATACTTACCATATTATAATATTTTGCTATTTAAGTTTTTGAATTGGAATATTTTGGATCAACATAATATAACTTACTTTAGCCCTCCAAACCCTGACAGCTGGTTGGAAGCCAGTTTCTCCAGTAACTACTAGCTTGCCGTCTGATGAAAAATTAACAGTTGTTGCAAAGTTCTTCCGAAGATGAAGATATCTCACCTGACTATGGTTTGGGGTGGGGGGGGAGTAAAAAATAATTTAATAAGCTTTGACTTCTAGTTCAATTTTACTTTAAATTTAATAAAGAGAAAATTTACAGTTTTTAAGTTTTCCATTTTACGACAAAGTTCAATATATTTAGACTTATGTACCACAAAATTTATTACATTATTTATTTTGTACTCAATAATTTTTTAATTGCAACATTACAACTCCTACGGCAGTTAATGTGGAAAAAAAATGTGTTCTGCATCTTAATTTGAGGCTACCATTTTTCATTAACTTCATCAGCTTCATTACAACCAATTCATTGCATGTCATATGAGTCATGTGATATGATTTTGTTTTTATTTCCTGTCAAATGTAGATTTTTTTTTCAAATTGATTATGTAGAAACCTTTTTTAAACTCAATATTAAAATCTTTTCATTCAGTTGGATTAGTTTCTATACTTCTATGACATGCAAAAAGTATTGAATTATCAGTAATTATTATTTTGTTTTATTCTTACCAGTTAATGTTTGTGTCATGCAATACAACTACACCAGATGCTGTATGAGCCATCAGGCTACTATTACGATCACATGCCAGGCAACTTATGTTGTTGCAGGTCATGCCCAGCACAAGGTCAAGGTTCATGGTTGGCAAGTGAAGATCAGCAACGCAGTTCAACAAAAAAACTTGAGGAAAGAAGAGATACAATACTGATAAATACAAATTAATGTTTACAAAAGAAAAAATACATACCCAAAAATGTGTGTGAATATAAATATATAGAATATTTGTCTTAACATATTCTAACGCAGGGTGCCCAATAAATTATATCAGAAATTAACAACACTTTATTGAATCTAGAGTTTTAAAGTTTTTTTTTCCATTATGAGTGATGTTAAATCCATTTATTCTGGATAAGTATACAATAGGAATAAGGATGCAAGCCCAAAGAATCGAAATAATTATAGCAAAATAATTTTCTTTTTTATATTTTTAATTAAACTACTTTTGCATAAATTATTATCCAAATAAATCAATTAAATGAATCAATTACTTGCATTTTATACTTACTTTTTAATGTGCTTACAGTCAACTAAAGATCTTCCAAAAAATGTCACAATACTTATGACACAATTGCTCATTTGACAGATGGTGGGCCTATTTGGCATCTTTTACAATATAAGCTGGATTCCTTTTTTTTCTTCTTTAAAATGTTGAGATGTTGTTCCTTTCCATGTTGTTCTCAACCAATGATGGAAAGCTTTGTGGCTTAAAATTAAAAATAAAATATGTCAATGATTTTTTAAACTGCAGTCAAAATCTATTTATGCCAAAGTAAATGAAAATAACTTATCTTACACCAATATATGTCTAACACAAGGCTATCCAAATTGTTCAAAACAATAGACAATATCTAGCTACCACTTAGCCTAAGTTCACTTAGCTAGATTACTAGATAATAGATATTCATACTTTAATAATATAGAATAATCCTATTCATTGATAATAACAATTTCAATATGAAAGTCTTAAAGTATTAACATTAAATAAATTTTAGGTTAAAGAAAAATAATAAATATTGATTTTTAATGAGTTAATGTCAAAATTTATTTAAAAATTATATCATGTTGACTTGTTAGTTAACTCAATTAACTGTAATGTAATCTGTATTGTATTGATTGAGTTTTGGTTTTATATTATTTATAACTTTGAATTAGAAAATAAAATCAATATTTTTTAAATATTTTAATGATATAAAATATTTATTTTTGTCCACAAATTTTCTGACTTAACAGGCCTAATAATAAAAAATTAAAAGAATAAAACTTTCATTTTCATTGAAACTAAACTATTGAAAGTTTTAAAGATTCATTCAATAATTGAAATGAAAATGTAATAGTAATATTTCTTCTAGAAACTTAGTCTTAATGATTAATGGATGTCTTAAAGATAAATTTTCAATGTTACAGTCATAACGCCAGACATAAGGCTTTTTTTTCACTTGTAATCAAATGCCATTATAATTTAAGTTAAAGCATTATAAATTATAAATTGAAGCAATTCAACAACACTGAATTCTTTGTTTTCTCTCCCATTTATTCACCATATCCGTATTATAATGCATTGTTAAAAAAGGAACTATAATATTATTTTTTTTAATAAGAAAGTGTGAAAGTGCGGTGTAACAGTGCGCAAAGTTTCAAATGCGCAATAACTCTAATTAGTAACAAGTATAAACAAGACAAAATGTCCATTGCCCATTGATCTTCACAATCCTATGCCCTGGCCATAACCTAGAAACAAGTGGTTCTCAACTTTATTAGGTTCAAGGACTACTTGAAAAAAATTGTGTCTTAGCCACGGACCACTGCTGAAATTTTTGCAATTGCCATGCTGTAAATTTTATAAATAGTTATTCTTTATATGTTACTATTTCATAGTAAATATAGTTTTTTTTAATAATTATTAATATAAACTATATTAACGTGCAACTTTTGCATGCTCCGAAAACAATAATAATGAATGGAAACAGGTTATAATTATAATGGTTTTCGGTTGTAATGAACAAATGTCGCTTATACGAGGCATATATTTATAGTCTATTTCAAGTCTTATTGCTTACTATAAAAAGCTTAAGGTCATTAACAGTAGATAGTATTAGCAACACTATTATAGTCTTTTGTTTATTTAGTGCAAGTCATATCCAAATGAGATGAAATACTTGAAAGACTCCATACTCCATCGTAGTCACTTCTTCAACTTCAAGTCGGGAACGACGATGCTTTGTTCTGATTGTATCCAAAGCAGAAAATCTACTTTCACTAAGAAAAAAGATATGATGTTGCAATTAAGGTTTAAAGTGATTTTAAAAACTTTCTAAGACACTTCCGAGTATTCTAAAATGTCGTCAAGATCACTTTCTCGTGCAACATATTTAAAGCAGTATCGCTGGTCAGTTCAATTAATTGGTTTAATTTCGAAATTGGTAAATTATTATTAAATGAGTCAATTTCTGCAAGAAACGGACTGATAACGTACGAAAAACTCTGAACGTTCAAATCATCAAAGAGAAATTTAAAATAGTTAAATTTATCCTGCAATGATTGAAAATGGTCAGAAATCAAATATATCAACAGTTGTTTATTAATTGCAGCATATTTTGGTTTTGGTTTATCGATGAATTCGTAAAATTGATGAAACATGTCTGTTACAATGAAATAATCCTGTTTTCTAAAGATCAAGCTTTTTTTGTTTTTTTAAAGCAGACACTTTGTCACTGAGAGTAATTAAAAATACCTGCTTTGATTGCAGAGATTTATTGAGTTTATTCAAACATTTCAGCAAAGGTACCCAAAACAGCAACCAATAGTTTTCATTCATAGTGATCAACAAGCTTTTTTTTTCCCTGTGCAACAGGCATAGCCACCAAAAATGATACTCTTATAAGTGAGTCTTTTCATTAACTTCTGCTGCTTGTCGTATGCAAGACTTCAGACTATCAAGCAGTGATGTCACAAGGGTTGCGGGGGTTTCAGACCGCACCAGGAAAAAAACATCACTAGGGGTGACATCAAAGTGTAAAATTATGTATGGCGTCACAGTGTTTTATATTAAATTTTAACTATTTTGTTACTAAAATATTTTTGTTCCAAAGTACAAGTAAGACGTACTTTTTTTGGTGGGGGGGGGGGAAGGGTTCCGAGATTTGTGACAGGGAGGAGGGAGAGCGTTAAAAATGTTTTTGTTTTTTTTTAAATAGCGTGACGTACTTTATGGACGCCCATATCGTCCATCCATGTGTTCAATTAATTCAATTAATTTATTACTTTAATAATTGTTATATTTATTTAAAACTAATTTACTCAAAGTTTTCCCCCAAAAAAAATTTTTTTGAATGTCAGTCCTTTAGATTCTAGAATTTGGCGTTTCATGTGATTTCCGATGTAGCTAAAAGTAAACAGAAACTCAAAACACATTGTTTTCGACGTTATGCCATGCTACTGACATCGAGTGATTAAAAATAATAAATAAATTTCAAAATGTGACAACAAATACTCCTTTTTCGTGTTTTAAAAACTGAAAATTTCATGATTTGCTGGCGGACCACCTGGCACATCTCAGGTTGAGAACCACTGCTATAGACCATAGCCTATAGCCATTACCAATGTTTCCTCAAAGTCTAAGCTTTGTTGATCCGTGTGCAAAGTTAAATATTCGTGTGCAAAGTTGCGCAGCATACATTTTGTGTGCATTATTTCACGCGGTGATTCTAAAAGGAACATTGGCATTACTATCATTCTCTTATCTCTTACTTTACTTTATACTTTATTATCTTTTTAAAGATTAAAGAGCCTTGGGCATAGTTCATAAAGTTGTTTTATTTTCTAATTTTGTGTTCGTTATATATTATTATATACATTTTATTTCAAATAAGGCAAAATTAAGGTATTGGTCTAATTATTAATTAATATGCCATTATTACGAATTTACGGAATAGGCCAACATAAGGTTGCACATTTTTTTTTCATTCCTAATGCCAAAAGTCTTTGGGTCAGTAGTTTGCTGTGGCGTCCAAGGATGTGATGTGACATGTTCTTTGATGTACACAGTACAATTTTTTAATGGTATACATGATACCGATTTTGAAGTAATCATCATTCATTATAGTTTCATGATTCATAGTCATAGTTATAGGCTATGTAAAGGACATTTAATTTGAAAAGGAAAATTAATTATGAAACTTTTATTTTATATTTACTTTAAAATTTTGTGAATTTTTACTAATTGATAATAAAATTATTATAACAAAGTTTTAAACATTTGTTGTAAATTAAAATTACTCACGGCATAATCAAAATATATTTAATTAAATTTTATTTAATTAAATAAATTACAATAAAAATACGAATAAACTATAATACTATGGCAAATTCAATATTCAGTTCAGTATTCAGTTGCGGCTCCGTTCCCGCGCTAAACTAAAAAAACAACAACAAATTCTGCTGTTCTAAGTACTGTCTACAATTTTGCATTACTATATTTATATTTCGCAACATTTTATTTGGGTGATAAGAATTAGCTATAGAACATTTTTTTTTAAAAAATAAATATTAACTCATTCATAAAACTAAAATTATTTTCACTTTGACTTTTGACCTCGCGCGTTATTTGGCGAACTCGTCTTGGGTCTTGGTCTTGCTTAACTTAATTGATTGGTGTTGTTGTAGGTGGATATTAGTTTTAAATTTACCAATAAGTGAAAAAATATCCCAAAATGTGTTCCCTAATTCAACCATAACTCAAAAATGTACCGTATTTATTTAAGTCGTGTATTTACTTAAATCTTAATCACACTGATCTAGTTGTCAACTTCCTACGCCTACTCACCTGACTCCAAGCAGTAGCAGTGGCTGAATGGGTGTGGCTTGTGTTGTGACAGTGAGAGTAGTCTTAGTGCTCTTACTCTTAGCCAGTATCTTCGGCTTTTGGCCTATTAATAATTAAGCTATTTGTAAAAAAAACTTAGGGCTTGGATCTATCCTTCTGATTCACTTTCATGTCAAGCCTGTTCACTTCAAATTATAGAAGCTGTATAGTATAATGATTATGTCTATGTAACTGTATACATTATTAAGTTTCCAATCTTTAACTTAAAGTCTTAAACTTTTGTCTTTTTGAGTGTCCCACCCAATGCACAAAATGGCACTTACTTATAAATTAATAGTATAAATATAACTATACTACTAGTACTAGCCTTACTAAACTTACTAGTAACTAGTACTAGGCTCTGAAAGTAACAAACACTGAAATGTTTTCATGTTGTGCTCTACAAAATATATGTGATACTTTATTTTTTGCCACTTGACAGTAAAATTTAAATGTAAATTCAAACAAGGTCTAGGGCACATGTGAAAACATATGATATATGTTGAAAGTTAATAATGATATGGGTTTAATTTATTTCAGGTCTTTTCCATAGTTAATGTCATAGAAATTAACTAACAAGCCTGCTACAAATTTTACTGTAAGTAAACACTGACACTGACTTTATAAAGTTAGTTGCAGCAATGCCTCGTCCCACCCGAGAAAAGAGTAGTAAGTCAGATCAAATGAAACCGAAAGAAAATTCACAAAGGGAGCATGATCAATGGATTTTCATCGCAAATAGTAAGTTAATTTTTTTTTTTTTTAACTTATTAATATGATGTAATTTTAAAAAAATATTAACAGCATTTTATAGCAAATTAACAGGATGTTGGTAGTGATTTCTTTTTGGTAATGTGTAATAATTGATAACAAAAATTATTCAAGATGGTCAGCCAATTTCAAAAGAATCATTTATAGTTACTAACCCTATCGCCGTCGGGATCCTTCCATCTCGCAATATGATGGTACATCACCGTTGGTCTCGGTTGCATTTCCTTGTGTGGCTGTGCTGTCCTATCCTTGAGCGACAGTCTTTACCACAGCTTTTGCACACGAGTTCTGTGCTTCCCCATGTTTTGGCCTTTCTCCTAGCTCTTCTGTCTGCAGCCTCCTCCATCCCTTGCTCCTTGACTACTATGACGCCCTCTTTTTCAACTGTGCGCCGCGTAGATCGGTCTTCTACTTTGCATTCCCAGTCACTTGTGTTTATTCTGGCTGCTTTCATGTCTCCCTGGCAGACATCTTTATATCAGAGATGTGGGCGACCTGTCTTCCTCTTTCACGATGCCAGTTCACCATATAGGAGATCCTTGGGGATACGACCTGGGCTCATTCTTTTAACATTTCCAATCAGAATGAGAAAATCCATTATGATGAAAATGATTTTGAAATAAGCAAAATAAGTTTCTAATAAAAACATGCAACAAACCAAAAAGATTTTGAAACATATATTAAGAGAACCAAAAATCCACTATGAACATTTCCTATAAATTAAATTAAATTTCAGAAACTTATTTTATTAGAAATAATTGCATTTGATATTGTTTTATTTTCTAAGATGAAGTCTTGAACGGGGGCAGTATAGAAGGAAGCGGTCCTTCCCTGTGCAAGTTAAGACATCCTCGCTTAAGTAAGTGAAATCTTCATTTCTTGCTATTTCTTTACAATGTTAATTTTCGTTCTATGGGGCAAGTGAAGCAGCATTCATACTTTTCTGTAGCCATGGGATACGAGGGTATTGTGGGGCTTAACAAGGACTCTATACGCCAGCAAAATGCGCAATAATGCGCATGCTACTCTGCCACTGTGGCCCCTATATATTTTGACTCCATAGATACTTTATATTTTTAAAAAACGTAATATTATTTTCTCTTACTTTTATTAGTTTTGGTGTATTACAGAAATATTTTATTTTCGTCTTAGATTCTGGAGTGATGTATTTGGTATCAGCCGATTGTTCAAACATTTTTGAGCTGAATGCTTTTAAAGAAAAGTATAGATCATGGTTTATTGGAGAAACTGTTCAGAGTGGTGAGTCAAGTTATAGTGAATTTTCAGTTCTCAGTTCCATTTCTTTTTTTTTTAAAAGCATTGCTTCAAACTAAACATAATTAAAATTATTTTTTCTTTAAAACACATTTTAAATAAATATTAAGTTGAAATTATTATTATCAAGTAGAACAAAGAAGAAAAAATTTGAAAGCAAAAAAAAAATTATAATATTTTCTCATTTATTCCAGATGGCGCCATCTACTTCACAACTCCTGTTGATCCATTGTTTCTAGTGCTGCCATATCTAATAAATGCAGGAGAAGTCAGTGGTGTTGTAAAATAGTTTTTAAAAATTACTAAAATTTAGATGGATATATTATGTTTTTAAATTTATCTTATCTTCGGCTATTTACATACTCAAACATAAGAAGATAGATGATTCAAAATACAATTTCAACTTTGGGTTGCCATCACATTGTTTGTCACTTTGATCAATTACCGCCTATTAATACATTTTTTGTTCCTGTCTGATCCATGCCAATTTGTTTACATTTACAGAATAATCGCTACATGGCTATAGACCAAATTGTATTAGATGAAGACTTCCCAGAGTGTCACAAACTCTCTACATGCTGTAGCAATGGACAGCTGGAGTTGATTACAGACTGGAAAGGTAACCTCCGAAAGGCTATGGTGGATTAAGGGGGGGGGGGCTGAGCGGACTAAAGCCCGGGGCCCGACGGTTTGGGGGCCCCCAAACTTTTTATATTTTATAATAAAAGTGTACAAATGTTTGCACGAACCCTTGAAAATATAATAAATTAAATAAATATTATCTATACAACTGATCGCGATTCAGTCTTAATAATCGAAAAAACTTGATTTAATTGGCTCACTCATTAATACTCATTTCCATAACATTTTTGTTGTTGAAGCTGGGATATTAAATTAAAAGTTGGATTCAATCTTTCAAATAAACACTTAGTTGTATTACAAACACAATTATTTGATCATTTACTCGGCCGGCTTCAATGTTATGAGAAGTAAGAAAACAGAAATTTAAATAAAAGATCTCAAAATGTTTTGTTCCCTCAAAATCAGGTAAACATCACAAATTGAGTTTGTAAGAATTTTTTTTTTGTTTGTTTTGTAGCAATTGATGACGAAATAAAAGTCTACCGCTACAATGAAGAAAAATGTTTGGCATGGCTTAAGTCAAAGGTAAGGTCAAGACTGTAGAAACATGATATGTCCATTTTTAGATGAGATTAACTGTGCCTCATTTCCCACGTTACATGTTTATGATTGATGAGTTAATGGGTAAAATTGTTAGATGATAAAAATAATAATTTCTCATTAAAAAAATCTACATTACACAATGGTGCAAAAAAAAATAATTCTTGGCTTTATTGGTGTTTGACAGCCTAAAAAATATATTGATTAGAAAAGAATGCAATTTTTCCAAACTAAAATTTCATACTCCAGCCTGCAGGTTGATTTAGAGTCTATTTATGATAAGTTAAATCTTTAAACAGACAGAGGCAGTAGCAGACGCCCTGGAAAAGAAGAATGTTCAAGTCAATACCAAAGGTTCTCACAGTGCTATATTTATTCGCAGCAAGGACACTGAAACTACCAGGGGTAATACTGATTTAAGACTTTCATTCTAATCTGCAATGCTTGTTTAGTCACAGATTTTGAGTGTTGTTGATTTAATAAAGCCTTATGAAAAAATTATTTTTAAATCATGTCTTCATTGCCTTGTGAATTAGAGGCCATAAGATTTATCCATATTTCATTGTAAAGAATGCTACATGGAATTTGCTCATGGTGTTGTCAGCGATTATCTGCCTGTGGCTGTAGAAGCAGAACTGAAGACTTTTCTGGGGTAAGAGTTCTGGCTATAACAAAGGGCCGTCTGTACAACTTTTTAAATTCTAATACAATCCAAAATATTAGTATAAATCAGTGGCGTAGCTACAGATTCGGGTACCCCATCAAAATGACAGATGGTTTAATTTATGAAGTTTAATTTTTAAAAATCTTTTCAGAACCTCAAGTATGGTTTTTCAAATGACACCTTCAAGCTAAGTAACTTTAAATTTGACACTGATTAGCATCTAGTTTATGCTCAACACTCACCCAAGGTTGATACAGCTACAATGTAATAAAATTTAAGCACCGGGCTTTAAATTGTAATTCGTGCAAAATATTTTTTTTAAATTCTCCTTTAAAATTAAAAAAAACAACTGCCACTGTGTCCTTAAGACCAGTGGCGTCGCTAGGGGGGTGCGGTGGGGGCGGGCCGCCCCAGGTGACACCATCAGGGGGGTGACACCAGACAGTAAAATTCTATATATTCCCATTATTTGGCACTGGAAAACTCGGAGGAGTTCTATGGGTTAAATCATGACGGGGTGACACCAGGAGCTACCGCCCCGGGTGACACCAACCCTAGTGACGCCTCTGCTTAAGACCTTATATAATTCTTATATATTTAATATATAATTATATTTATATATTATATATCATAATATATATATTATTTACCATGCTGCATTGAAAGAATTTTAAGATTTAGAACTTTATCCATCTTAATAATGTACACTTTTTTTTTAAACATTTTAGTCTGCCTGATGTAAAGGAAAGTGTATCTACTCCTGAAAATGAACCACCTTCAAAGGTAATTAACCCTTAAATAAAATTATGCTGTGCGGCAGCAAAAATAACATTTCAGTGCAATGATGCCTTACAATTTTTTTTATGAGACTTTTCTTAATAAAATTACAATTTAAAAAATTATATAGGAAGTGTGTTCAAAACTAAAACTTGCAATCTTACTACAGCATAATATTTATTGCTGTATTATAATTATACCAATAATATTATTGCTATAAAGTTCCAGCATTGATTCAACAATACCTTACTCCAAAGTAAGTAGAAGAGTCAGATTTAGGTTTCATGTATGTACAAGAGTAACACTTGAAAAACTGTTGAATGTTTTTATGTTTACATTTGTCATGTAGAAAGCTAAACTGACGACTGATGTTAAACCTTTGGAGGACTACAGCCTTAAACTAGATCCAAAGAAGAGTAAATCCAAGGTACGGCTTTCAACTTCAACATTCAGTTTTTGGTTATCTCATCTTCTGTGCATTTTTTTCAGGAAGGTTGAAAGGGGGGGGGGGGTGTTGTTAATAAGCTGATGAAAGATTTACTTTTGACTTCAATATTAAAATTTAAGTGAAAATTTTATGACTTTAACTCATTAGCTCATGATGCCACTAAATGCCTTTTGTTAGGGGTCTGTAAGGATGCGTCTGTTTGCATAGCGACACACTCGCATTTGTAGTTAAAAATAGCATCGAAATCTCACTGTTCACAGGAGCTCTTCTGGCTATTGTGCGATTCTACGAGATTTCAATGAAAATTTCTGATGTTTTTATCTTGTTTCACTTTCGAGCCATGTGTGAATTGGTTTGACACGTCTCTATGGAGGGTGTATTCACACGAGGTGCCGAAAATCGCGATATAGGTCTTTAATTGTCATTATTTCGCAATGCATGTTTTATTATTAATAAACTTAATTAATTCCTGGATGCGTTAATCATTTTATTTTTTTAATTTTAAGATAAGAGAATATCTTTAAAAAGAAAAGCATATTTCTAATGGAATCATAAGCTTAACGAAGTTGCTTCCCTTTAGTCCGGAATATGAAATAGATTCGGAAGTAGCCCTTCAGGAGCTATTGAGTTGCTTTAAGGTTGGCCACTTATGTCATAAAACAATATTTTTTTCCTTTTGAAAGGAAATGTACTGGTGAACATAGGCTCACGTATATTTTATCATCAACATATTTTTTTTTCAGCAAGTAATAAATTTATTTCAATGGGGATTGCATTTTTTTTCCCAGAACGGCAAGCAAAGTGCAGCTCAAAAGCAACTCAGCAAAGTTGACAAGTCTGGGATGAAGAGTATGATGAGCTTCTTCTCACCTAAATCTTGAGGACAATCTGGCGTCTTGGCTTTGTCAACTCTGAAGGACTGGTGACTCCCACATGTTAGTTTCTAAATGTCATTCTCAAAACTATCATTAAATCTTTTTTTTACAACATTGATAAGAGATGATTTGAAGATAAATTCTTCAATAATTATTAAAACAGATGTACCATTTTTTAAAATAAAAAGCATCACACCTGTTCTTTATAGAAGAATTGTTGATATTATTTAGGAATGTTACCGATTAATTTAAATTTTAATAGTTAAATTTTGAAAAATTACCGAATAATTAATCAATAATTTTGATAAAAGCTAAAAATAAGATTTATAAAGTCATTAAACTGAAAAATTCAAGGAAAGTAAAAAAAAACAGGCAACTGACATTTTTTTATTTAAATAAAGGTAGTTCAAGACAATATCAATGAATTTAAATTTTGTTATTGATAATTAACTAAAAACAATTTTTAATTTTTTTATATTTCCTTTTCCTGATAAAACGGCTTATTTTAAAGTTTAAACTTTACAAATCTTTTTTATATGGAGAAGTTGGTACGTACAAAAGCAAACTATTATATCGTGAGTATTGGTGAAATCGTTTTCCTTCTTTTTAATCGCTATTTTATCTATTAAAATTATTTTAATCGATAAAAAATGTACTGATTAAACGATTAATTGTTAATTTCCGCAGCCCTAATATGAATGCCTTTTACGAAAAAATAAAATTCAGTGTTACAACACGAGAATATTTTTTAAAATTAATAACTGTCCTTGTCTCAGATATTTTTTTTTTAAATTTATACTAGTAAATAACCCATTCATGATTCAGTTGCTTACATCAATTTAATGTTTTCTCTAGTATGTAAACTTTTTATGCATTTATTATATAAAATCATAAAATTTTAAAAATCATTGACATTGATTTATTGTTAATCATTTACTTGTACACTCAACTCTTGTACATTATAAATGCATGTACATTATAAATTTAGATGGTGGGGATGGTGTTCTATATTGTGTTTCATATCAACATGAAAAAAAAAACCAAAGATTTTTATTCATGACAGTAGATGTTTCAGAAATACTTAAAAGTCTATAAGTAAGGTTGTTGTTATTTTTCTTACACCCTGTCTGGTCATGGTATTTTGAGACAATACCAATACAAATTTTCTGATCAAGTATTACAAAAATAATATGTTTACAAACACTCCAAATGTAAAGATATATTTCAAATTGGGGGGTTCTCAACCATTTTTAGGGCAGTAACCCTTTTTAGAAATTTGACAACAAAAAAACCCACCTAAACTCTACTTTAAAATTGAGAAACTTGTTGAAAAGCAAAGTATTTTTGTAGATAAGAGGGTGATTTTAGTTTACTTTAATTTTGAAGGTTCATTTTTTAAATAAATCAATAGTTGGTTATTGTGTATTAAAGCTGTCACTTTTGAGTTATATAACATAGAAGTAAATCGTATCCTGATTTTGGAACCATAATTTTAGTACAGTCGGACCTTGTTAAGTCGAACTAATAGAATTGAAAAAATTTTGACTTATAGAGTTTTCGTGTTGGGGCATAAACAAAATTGGGGGGAAACAGCCATGCCGGAAAGAAGGCTTGGTGGGAAAGAGAGGCGGTGTTTGATGTTTCATATGAAAGAAAGCCGACTTAGCTTTGAAATACCAACACCACTGAGAAAGCCCATGAGGGAAGACACCTTCCCTCCCCCCACACACACTTTGCTCCATCCACAGTGCGATGGGGGTAGTAAGATTTTTCTTTTTAAAGAGTCACAGCATGCAACGAAGGGACACAGATTGGTTACCCTTCTTCTAGCCTCTCCTTTTTCTTTTCTTGGTCATTTTTGGTCTCAAAATAGACGTCCTACTTGCAAGAGTCGGTCAACCCTTGTGGAATGCATCCGTTTAGTGGCTCTACGGAACACTTGTTCTGAAATGTCGCTCTAGAATAATAACCCAAATGCCTTGGAAAATTTCATGGAGGTTGTGAGCCAAAAAATCTTTGAGTTTAGGAGATCAAACATATGTTGGTCTTATGGAATTTGGTCGGGAACTAACAATTAAAACGATATAGGTAGTTTTTCAACATAGGGAAGGTCATGTTAGCGAGGTCCAACTGTATTATATTGGCTTTAACATTTTTTGTTTACGTAATGACCTCAGAGAAACAAGAAAGTACAATTACTGTAAATTTTGTTGTTTTTGTTAAAATTGTTTTTAATTTTAAAATGAAAATTGCATGTTTTACTATTTACACACAAAGTCCTGACTCTTTTTTAGATTCCCTTCACTTCTCTACCGACTTTATTTGCATTTATTCTGGCATTACTGTATCCTGATCAATAAATAGAGCTACATTAATATTGTTGATTAAATTTACTTTATACTCTGGTGTGTTTTAAATTTATTAAGGTGTGACCAACATAATGCTACAGCTTTTATTTCATTTAATGTCTGAATGTAATTGTTTGTATTTTTAATGTTCATCTATCCAAATAATACTCAATAGTCTGATAGTGAAACAATGTTCAATCGTTTATTATTTATTTCTGATATACCAAAATCAACTTTGAGCGTATGCACACCACAGTTTCTAGTTGCTGAAATATAAGTGACAGATAGTTCAAATAAAGGTTAAAGGTCAGGATTTTCTATTATTGACAGAAGGAGCCGTATTTAAATCCCAAAATTCATGCCTGCAATATATTATAAAAGATTTTAAAATTAATTTGTTGTTGTTTTTTTTTTAATACATTCAAGACTAAAAGAAAATATTTGTTAACATGAAAAATTGAGAGTTATTTATTTCTTAACTCATTTGTGGATAATGACAATTGTTATATAATTAGAAAAAAGTGGATGACAAAACTGTCATAGCAGAAATTAATTAGAACAGATTAGATTCTAAAAATAGTTCTGATCAAACTGATAATCAAACTGATAATAAATTTAAGTTATAGTGCCTAATTTTATTTTCTTCTCAACTAAACAAAATCAAATTAGGACATATTAACATAAAAGTCACATCATTCTCTTTAATGAAGCACAATTTTCACAGCCAAACATTTTATCAATTGATATGTGATTATTAACTTTCTCTAAAAACATCGGGTGAATAGAGGAATTAATAAATATATTTTAAAGATCCACTAGGGCCTGTCGTCCATATCTAGCTACTCACATGTCCTCGGTAATTGTACGTCAACCAGCTGTGCCGCATTCGCGATAAACAACCACATTTAAATGTTTTCATTTAAATCTGAAGGACAATCCAATTTATTCCTCATTATATCAACAACATAAAAAAAGTAAACGTTTTTTTTCCTTTTAATGCTTCAAATAATCAACCCTAGATATCAAACCTTGCGGCTACTGACTGCAGTCAAAAGTAATAGCTTTGATGATCTCAATTTTTTTACTTTGGGGTAGAATGAAGTTTCATGCCAGACTTTTATAATTAAATTTAAAAAACACTGCTGTAGCGTGATCTCTAGCATTCAGATGGATCTAAAAATAGCATCTCTTATCTTGGCCAGCTCCATAGTCCTCAGTGTGTTGTCAAACTATGATCCTGAGTTTTTAACGAGATGATCGACTTTTTGTGCTTCTTGAGCTCTTTATGCTGGACATGGAGCTGTGTGCTGTGCTGCCCCCTGGGAGAGAAGCAGTTCAATGGTCAGTCATGTGCAATATAGTTTTTTTCAGGCCACAGATTGTGGAATTGAAAGACACACCTTGAGATTATGAAACTTAAATTAGCATTTGAAGACACCTTCCCTAATTGTTTTAGGTAATAATTATATATGATTCCATGTACCTGTCAAAGTCTGTGCGAGAGAAAGATGTTTCATTTGCTTGGAAATTAATTCCAGCTATTAGTACAGCAAAGTGATGGAATTTCATAAAAATTATTCAACAAAAATAATGTGTATATCTCTGTCTACAAAAAGAAGATGGAGCTGCAACCTTTGAACAGCCACACGATCATGTTTAAAAAAAAAATTCTGTCGTTTTCAGTTCAACACAAGGAAAAATTAAATTTGAAGCTATTTTTTCACCTAAAAACATTTAGGATGACCTAAAATAAAAACAACTACGATAACAAAGGAGCTCACCATCAAAACCAATGTTTACAGTCGTAGCACTTCGTGCTGTCGAACTATTGCTCCGTACGCTGCTCAGACTACTACGAGCACTTCCTGTGGCACTTCCCTGATGCCCAAAGGGAATGTTGGACTGGAAACAAAGAATTTATTGCAAAGCCAGCTTTCATTAGGTATAATTAAAAAGATTTTTTTTAATCAAGACAAAATTAAAAAGCAAAATTATTTCAAGACTCAACTCCAAAGGTGACAAACATTTTCATGTTTAGTATCTTACAACATTAGCAGTCATAGGCGATGGTGTCATTATTTAGGGGAGACAAGTGTACAGTAACGGGTGAGTTGACTAGGTTAGATACAGTCAATGTTCCCTGTAAGGTTCGTTAGTCCACGTGCAAAGTAAAAAATCTCATGTGGAAAGTTGCACAGCATCCATTTTTTTTCCTCAATATTTTAAATAGGCAGTTTTATGGAGAATACGCTATATTTCTGGCAACTCCTGCAATCCAGATGGCCCCTTGTATTAGCTAAGCTGTTACCCAGGAATCACCATCAGGGTGGAGAGAGAGAGTCTGCTGCATGGGCTACAGCTGGCTTTCGTCAAAGCATTGCCTACGCTATCGTGGCTTCTTTTTTTCTACAACTGCCATGAAAGGTGGGGGGGAAGAGGAACAGGAGTCATCGCCCCTTGAGGTCTGACAGATGCCATAACATTTTGAAAAATTTGCTGTCCTGTAATTCTAAAATGCAGCTTAAAAGGAACATTAGATACATTAAACACTCAAGGATGAGCAGAACAATGAGTTACCTGAGAAAAATACAAGGAAACGGCTTCCAGCATCTCGGGGTAAGCTGAGGCCGCCTCGCCAACCATCTTGATGACAGTTTTGTTGAACTCTCGCAGTTCACGCACAGAAAAGTCTTTCTGTGGAGTAGAATTTTAAAATACTTCAGTCTGCTGGTAGGGACTCGTTTATTTTAGAATTCATTGGAGTGACGTACCTTTAAATGACAAAATCCAATCTGATGAATGATTCCCCCCCCCCCCCCATTTGGGACCACAATATGGACATTCAGAGGCGTAACTCGGTTTTCAGCGCCCTCCTTTGCTAGTTTATTTTTGTCGCCCTTGATAAATTGACAAGTTTCAGCTTTGCGACTTGTTCAATTGTTAAAAAAGATAATTGAATTTTCCTAATTTTATTGATGACAATTATTACGTAGTCTGATGTATAATGGTTTAAATGTTATTAATTATTCACTTTTTTGTAATCAGTGATAAAAATGAAATATTTAAATAAAAATGTAAAAATGAGAGACTTAGCCGTGCCTTTGGCAACTTCCCTGATGTCAAGCCGTTTTTACACCACAGTGGACATTAGCTGGGAAATATAACTTTTTCTACACTCACACCTGATTCCAAACAGACGTACATGCTCACAATAATAACTACAGATATCTTAATCTTTAGACTCTATCAAGCTGTGGAAAAGACTGTCACTCAAGGATAGCACTGCTCAACACATGAGGAAATGAAACCCAACCCAACGGTGATGCCGATGATCAATCAGAATCAAAGAATACATTTTTAAAAAATCTATGATAGTTAAGCAGAGAAGAAATATTAAGTGGTAAGAACAATCCCTGAGTTGGATGATAAATTAACATAACACACATTTCCCCCCCCCCCGACAAACCCAAAAGCAACATCCAAATGTGTAGAAATAGACTGAAAACAAGAAAATGTTAACCTCCTATAAATTGAAATAGTAGCATCCATGTTTACTTATATAAAAACTATTCAGGACCAAATGTTTTCTTTAAGGTTCATTGGTTCATGTGCACAATTTTATTAAATAAATTTATGATCCCATCAAAATACGTAGCCCATTTATTCTAAACTGCACATATCTGCGCAGCCATGCAGCTGCGCGGCTTAAAGGGAACATGGGTCTGAACACTGGACAGCTTTCCCACCTCTTCAGGCAGCTCCTCTTTGGCTTTCTTGGCTGCCCTCACCTCCTTGGACAGTCGAATGTTCTGTACAATATAGTTTTAAGAAGCATCTTAAATACAAAGCATTTATATTATTATACTATATAAGTAATTTCTAATGCTGATTACAACAACAAAAATATATATATACCAACATTTTAAATACATTTACTTTGTATTTCATTTTTGAAAACTGCATCATATATATTTATTTATTTCAACTACTTTAAAGTGTCTCTCATAATTAGCTATTTACAGAATTATTTTTCTTTATTTATGAGACTTTAAAATACATATTTTTTAGGACCACAGGAGTTTTTTTTAAAAAATAACATTTAAATCTCACCTGTTTGGCTACACGCTCAAGTTTAGCTCTCTGATCTTCAATCTCTTTATTGATCTGATTGATTTTGTTCTGTAAAAAAACAACACAGGCCGGTAAGTTCCAAGCACGTAGGGCCGGTAAGTCTTGATAGCAAACTAGCCAGCAAATACCAGCTCCCACAAACTCAGCAGCCATGTAAACCTATTTCTCACACAGCCATTAAATATTACTATCACACAGCAATAGCAAACAATTACACAGCCATTTCTACTACCACACAGCAATTTCAACCTATCACACAGCCTGAACAACATTGCTACCACTCAGCCATAACAACCTAACCACCACACAGCCAGAACAACATTGCTACCACTCTGCCATAAAAACCTAACCACCACACAGCCATAACAACTTAACCATCCATTTGCCAAAACAGCTTCGATATCATACTAAACAAACATTTAGTAGTATCCCCCCACCACCACCCAGCACAGAGCCATTACCAGGTTAAGACTAAGAAAATAATCTACACATTTTTAAAGAGGTTACATCACTAATGACACTTACCTTCTTGTCTTCGATCATTGCAACATAAGCATCTTCATCCCTTGTCAAAGTGTCAAGTGTCATACTCATAGTCTGAAATAGTTACATAAGTGTCATACTCATAGTCTGAAATAGTCACATAAGTGGCATACTCATAGTCTGAAATAGTAACATAAGTGTCATACTCATAGTCTGAAATATTCATATAAGTGTCGAGTGTCATACTCATAGTCTGAAATAGTTAAATAAGTGTCGAGTGTCATACTCATAGCCTGAAATAGTTAAATAAGTGTCATACTCATAGTCTGAAATAGTTAAATAAGTGTCAAGTGTCATACTCAGTCTGAAATACTCACATATGTGTCAAGTATCATACTCATAGTCTGAAATAGTCACATATGTGTCAAGTATCATACTCATAGTCTGAAATAGTTAAATAAGTGTCAAGTGTCATACTCATAGTCTGAAATACTCACATATGTGTCAAGTATCATACTCATAGTCTGAAATAGTCACATATGTGTCAAGTATCATACTCATAGTCTGAAATAGTTAAATAAGTGCCAAGTATCATACTCATGGTCAGAAAAAGTCCAAACACATGGGGCTGGCCAGTGCCTGAAAATGACACCAAAATATTTACAAAGAAATATTTTTCAAATTTCAACCACAAGGTTTAACCTCAAATATGATCAACAAAGGGAAACTACTCACGTGCAAGTCATCCTGCAGCTCTCGTATCTGTCGTCGCTTGTACTTGTATTTGTCCATCACTGCCCTCATCTGTTCATCCAACTGCCTCTTCTCATCCATCTCGTCACCTTTGTTATCACACAGACAGAAATTATCCAGGATAACATAATATATCATACGTTATAAGAGACAGAAATTATCCAGGATAACATAATATATCATACGTTATAAGACTGCCGTAAAGCTTTAGTATCAAATACAAGATACACAAACTAATTTGAATTATCAAAACAATAAATTAAAGTTACACTTATGCAAGTGTTTGCAAGGGGTGTGATAAAATATAAGTAGGAGAGACAGGGTGTCGCCTGGGAGATAGGTTTAGAGAACACATGTACAATATAAATAAACAGGCCCTGTGTATTGTCTCTAAACACTTCCAACAGTGCTAATCATGACGGGATTGTAAGTATTGCAGATACTGGTATTCTAGCCGCGGTGGTCTAAGTAGTAGCGCTTTAGACTGCTGAACGGTGGGAAGAACTCTAGTCACGAGTTCAAACCACTTTACTGGCAAGGCCCACGGGGCATTGTGCTAGCCACACAATCCCCTGCTCGTTAGTGGTGGCTTAATAACTTGTGAACGCTACTTCACTTGCCCTAGAGTCCGTCATGGACTGAAAAGGGGTTATATACTTATAGTTATACCCTTGATAGGGTCTTTACTATAATGAAAATAGGTTAATTAAGCCATTTAGTACCTTGGCTCCATATGAGTTGCACAAAGTTCACAATTATTCAATTATAAATAACTGTAGAATATTTTCCACTTGTAGTTTTAACTGTAACTTTTCATACTTCCAACCTCTTCTTCTATCCTGTGTTTTTGTCAAGCACTTAACCCCGTCTTTCTTTTTTTTTTTCTGTTCTTAATCTCTACTTAATTATTATCTTTTCCATGGTACAGTATGTAATATATAATACGAGCAACCAAACCGGTCTAAGGACGTTCCACCATCGTTTTGGTTGCATGTTCTCTGGGAGTAACAGTGGTGATTAGCAAGGTGACACACTTTAAAATTGGAACACAGCACTGAATGATGACAAAAATACTGCACCAAAAATAAATTGTTTTGTTCAAAATGGAAATGAAATTTAATTTTTCTACACTAGAGATTGGCTGTAAGAGTTTGAGGGACCAATCACTATCAAGGACAGCACAGACAACTGCCTTTTATTATATATGATAAATTGTATTTAAATACTTGTATTAATTTCTACTGATGAAGGCGTCTACTTGTGTATTATCTTATCTTATATATTACAGACGCTCCTTCTGAACAGAAGATTATTGCGTCCTACGTATATCTATGGTTTGTGTTTAGTCCTGTATTCTTACTAGAGTTTTAAATGATGATAAAGTGTTGGCTTTCCTGGTTTCTTCAGGCAACCCATGCCACGCCCGGATACCGGACAGAAAGAAAGAAAACTTGTGTGTGTTTGTTTTTGCATACAGGATAAGAAAGGTGTTTTTATCTTTATGTCTATTTGAGGGTTGTATTGAGTTATCTTTGTGTTGTATTTCTAAATTGGAGTTAATTGCTTTATGTATAATTACTAATTTACTCTTGGTTCTTCTATCCTCTAGTGTTTCAAGGTTTAATGATTTAACTAATGGTGTTACTCTTGTCAGTTTTGAATATTCTCCAGTAATGAATCTGGCAGCTCTTTTTTAAATTTGTTCTAGTTTATCAATATTTTCTTTGGTGGATAGGTCCCATACAGAAGATGCATATTCTAGTATAGGTCTCACCAGTACTCACAAATAAAGCTTTCATTTATTGTTTTGATAACAAAATTCTTTTGCGTATCTTGATTTGCAAATAAACATGTTTGTTTGTTTTTTTTAAATTATCATCTAGCTTATTGGTTTAAAAAACTGTTGGACAAAAACTGATTCCCAAAAAGAAGAACCAGCCTCACTCGTCTCTGTGATTTTGTTGAAGCTCTTCCTGTACTGTTCGTTCCGCCCGTTCATCAGTTTCAAGGTGTTCTCCAAAGCTCGTATCTCCTTCTCTGCCTTTCTGATCTTTGCGTCAAGATTGTCTCCCTCTCTCTGTCAAGATAGGACAGATGGTTTCATTTGATTAGCAACTCAGAGTAACTCACAGTAACTCACAGTAACTCACAGTAACTCAGAGTAACTCACAGTAACTCAGAGTAACTCACAGTAACTCACAGTAACTCAGAGTAACTCACAGTAACTCACAGTAACTCAGAGTAACTCAGAGTAACTCAGAGGCTGCTTGACAATTTCGGTTCCATGAAATCATTTTATAATAAACAGTGAAATTATTTTTACGGCTGTAAATTTGAATATACATAGATACAACATTTTGCCAAATTAATCCTACGATTCCATTGTCGTACCTGTAGTTCCTCTTTTTCCTGAGCTGCTTTGATTACATAATAGGCTTGTGACTTCTCTTCCTCTCCGATGGGAGCTGACATAGAAACTATCAAAATTTCATATCTGTGGATCATTAAGTAGGTCAGAGGTCAGTTGCTCAATTCTCTTAGGACATAAATCAGTTAATATCCCATTTACAGACATGATAAAAATTATAAACTAATTTTTTTTAAAATTTAAATCGGTTTAAATTCTGTAGTTTAATTGTCTCATGAAATTTTGTTAGAGAACTCGAAAGACTTAAAATAATAATTACCGTAGATACTCATATACTCGTTCTAAAGCAGACTTATTTTGGACAAAATCTGGGGGGAAATGTAAGGGGGTCGGCTCAGGAGCGGGTCATAGGTGATTATGTCAGTGTTGTTATGGTAGATCATCAAGTTTTTTGTCTACATTCTACAAGATTCGACTGCTCTATCAGAAGCTATAAAATATTATTAAACACATATGCACTTACCTTATTTATTAATTTTTGTGATTGTATTAATAAACTATTATTTTCAACAACAAATTTTAATGTACGCGCTATGGCCACTGTTTACCAAAGTAACAAAATACCGGTAACTCTTGGTGTCGGCTTACGAGCGGTTTCACATTTTCTATACTACACTCATCTCGCCCTCGGTTATCTCGCCAACCCTAGTATCTCAACGCTTTTCGGCAAACCCCTAGGCCGTCGACTCACTTATCTTGACTTCGGTTATCTTGCCAACCCTATTATCTCGACGTTTTTCGGGAAACCCCTAGGCCATCGACATAACCGGGTTTGACTATGTTCTCTTCCAAAAAGAGGAGGGTCGGCTTATAAACGAACAGGCTATAGAGTGAGTATATGTATTATTGTTATTATTGTGTGACCAATGACCGAACCTTTTCTTGAGCTTATCAATCTTGGAGATCCTCTCGTGTAGCTCAGCGCTGATCTGTTGTCTCTCCTCGTCCGTGGCCTTGATCTGGGCCAAGAGCATTTCCTTGTGGATATTGATCTCCTCATGCCTCTCTTTCATGGCCTTCAAGGGAGATAATTGACATGGTTATAGTTATGATCATGGGAGAAAATTGACATTGTTATAGTTAAAATCAAGGGAGATAATTGACATCGTTATAGTTACAATCATGGGAGATAATTGACATTGGTATCGTTACAATTATGGCAGATAAATGACATTGTTATAGTTAAAATCAAGGGAGATAATTGACATAGTTATAGTTACAATCAAGGGAGATAAATGACATTGTCGTAGTTACAATCAAGAGAGATAAATGACATTCTCATAGTTACAATCATGGCAGACAAATGACATTGTCATAGTTACAATCATGGCAGA
>MUZC01000086.1:372949-397990 GCA_002072015.1 Radix auricularia
GGGGGATTTAAGAGCATATTTATTTCAAAACTATTTTTTTTAAACAGTTAGAAAAAAAATCAAAAAAATTCTTTAAAAGTTTTTTTTGGTCAAAATCAAGACTATGATCAGCAGAAGAAAAAAAAACATTTATAATAATAAAAAAAAAAATACATTTTAAATAGTTTTCAAATGCTTATATTTTATCAATTGCAATAAATAAAAAGGATTCATCTCTATAATTTATTTTGAAGTTATAAAATTTATTCGTCTGTAGAGAAAAGAGCCATCTCCTGTAGGTTTATTTTCTTGTCTATTAATCAATTATCCTATAACACTGTTTCAAGCTTTTTATCAACAACAAAAGGGATATTGCTATTATTAAAAAAAACTACTGTCGTTATAACAACTATCTAAAGAGCTAAATAAATTCAAGAGCAAACATGCCTCATTTTTAATTACAGATCTAAATTTTGCCTACATCAGGGGAAATAACTTCCCTCGAAGCTTGCTTTTGACCACCTCACAGCCTTAATAAAAATTTAGCTGAGAAATAAAAAAAACAGAAATTCTTTGCTCACGTTGATTGAAGCCTCTGTCATCTTCTCAACAGCTTTAGCCTCATTCAGTTCTTTCCCTTTACGATACAGAACCTCCTCCAGGAACTTTAGGTCAAACCTCATCTGCTCCTGTCTTTTCTCCTCCAAATTCAAAATCTGCTCCATCTTGGTGGCCTGATCCTCAGCGCTCAGAGTTGCCTCCACTGCCTGCTTCAGAGTCTCCACCAGCATCAGCCGAGTGGATGAAGTCTGGGTGAGCCTGTGAGAAGTAATTGATGTCATAGGAACGGGGGTGTCGGTGAGACAGACTGTTATGGGGTCAGTGAGACAGACTGTTACGGGGTCAGTGAGACAGAATGCTATGGGGTCAGTGAGACAGACTGTTACGGGGTCAGTGAGACAGACTGTTACGGGGTCAGTGAGACAGACTGTTACGGTTTTACAGCATTTAGGTACTTGTTTGTGGTGTCAAACAGTCTGATATAATACATGCACAAATAATCATGAGCTCCTAATAAGTAGAGCCGCTCTGTTTACAGGCAGATCTTATTTTATCTATTACAGAAGCTTCTTCTTTACAGAAGATTACCACATGTTCTCACTCTAGTCTCAGTTTTGAAAATAAATATATCAGGGGAATAAGTGGAGCCAATGGGGAGTCCCCGAGTCACCCAGCTCCGAATGGGTACCTAACTAGACAATAGTTAGGCGGCTGGGGTAATGCGTGGAACCCCTATAGCCGTGGCCTGTGACCGCTGCATCACTTGCCAACAGATCATCTCTCATGGTCTGTGGACGCAATTATCTTCTGCATAGAAGGAGCGTCTGTATATCTAGGATTAGATAGGTGGGCCATAAGAGACTTTTAAAATTTAACCTTGGAACATTGAACAATAATAACATTGTTATAGCACAACCTAAAGTCCATGTCTACTAATAGCACTACAATATTCAAATATGTTACCAGGACAGTTTTAAAAAAATTAATGAAATAGATGGTGTCATTTTTAAGTTATTTTTATCAAGGGGGGTAATCTAACTCTAGGTTTGTTATTTCTTTTGTGTTGATATAACACTATTTTATGAAGGGGGGTAATCTAACTCTAGGTTTGTTATTTCTTTTGTGTTGATATAACACTATTTTATCAAGGGGGGTATTCTAACTCTAGGTTTGTTATTTCTTTTGTGTTGATATGACACCATTTTATCAAGTGGGGTAATCTAACTCTAGGTTTGTTATGTCTATTGTTTTGATATAACACTATTTTAATGGAGCTGGCCAATGGCCAGGCTATACACAGCCTCAGATGGGGGATGTTTAAAAGGAAACTGATAACAGAACAAATAACAGCAGTAATGAATGATTCATTCTTCATGTTGTTTTTTTCTCTGTCAATAGATTACATTTCTTATCTTTGATAACCATTTCTGATTATTTCAGAAATAGAAAAAATAGTCTCTTCTCATATATTATTCTCTGTGTGTGTATTTCCAATTTTTGCAAGATTTTTATTAAATGATGTCATGTGATCAGGTCTTACTTATTATTCTTCTCAATGGCCTCTTTCTTTAAGTGATTGACGGCTGTCCGGCTGACCTCCAAGTCCAGTGCAGTTCTGTCCACAGTACGTTTCAGTGTAGCAAGCTGTATTATGATAAACATATAATATTTTAAAAATTACTATAAGATATTTTGATCAACTTCATAATAAATTCTGGAATCTATTGTATTTTAAACAAGTTTTACCACCTCATCAAACCAAATACCCTCAGACCCACCACCTTATCAAACCACATACCCTCTGACCCACCCCCTCATCAAACCAAATACCCTCAGACCCACCTGGCCACCACTCTGTTTATTTCAGGATGGGATGTGATAAGCTTTTCTTTTTATCTTATTATTTTTTGATGATATCCAAATTTGCTCAGATTTTTTATTTTCATATATCCTGCCAAACCTACAATTTCTAACATCAAACACGTATTTAAAAAAAATTCCTAACCACCAACCTTTACAAACAACAATATCCAAATAGACATCACCCAATTGGACCCATAGTCCAGGGAAGGTTGTTAGGATAAGCAAAAAAGTTACTACCTTTCTTAACCTCACTGGGCACTAACTCTCCCAGAGACACTAACTCCCAGAGACACTAACTCCCAGAGGCACTCACCTCATTCTCAAACTGTTGTTTCTTGAGCTCAAGCTCCTGCAACTCATGCCTGGTACGGGCACTTATCCTCTCTGCAATGGATATTTTTTTCTCCTGCTCGACGTTGTTCTCGATCTCCTGCTCTAAGAACTGACGTTTCTCGCTGATCATTTCCTCATGCCGACGAGAATCCTGTTTTATTGTGGCTAGTTTCTGGGAAATACGTGAAAATATTTTGGAATAGCATTCAGAAGATACAAGATAAGGCATGAATATTACATAACAGCCCTGCATGTAATTATTAATAACAAAAATCAAACTTGTTCAGCACACAGCTGCGTTGCACCTTCTTCCATTTCAGCCCAAGTTCCAAGTCACAACCAAGCCATTAGCACACATTCTTATAGCACTCTCTTCTCAGCAACACTCTTCTCATTCAGCCTGTCAATCTAAAAACTTCAAATTTGTCCTTCCTTGGACAAATGTTCCTCGGTCCAAGATTGAGTGGCGACATCAAGTGTACTGACGATGAATAAAACGAACCACTTCAACCCAGGGTGAAAGCATCTCATGAAAATAACTCACAGATGCCAGAATGTCCATGTCTCTGTCTCTCTTCTGCATCTGCTCGATGGTGCTCTCCCACTGAGACAGAAGCTCCTCTCTCTCAACATGAGCTTTCCTGAAGTCCTCAGCAATCTTGTCTAACTCAATCTGGGGCAAGTAAAGGGACACCATTCAAATTGTTTAGTTGAATAAGAGGAGGATTGGTGTAATTTAGTTTTAGTGAATTTTTGTCAAGTCATTGTGCTTATTAATATTCTTTTCGTTTCTTGGTTTTTAAAAAAAAGTTGTAATTAATTTTTATTTTTCCATGATATAATTTGTATTATTTAAAACAATTTTAATTTTAATACTTGTGTTTATTTATCTTACCAATGAAGGCATTAGCCAAAACATCTACTTGTGTTTTAGTCTATTAATAAATGCTTTACTTTCTTGTTTTAATCACAGAATTTATTTTTGTAATTCATGTTTTAGTAGAGAAGCATCAAGTCAATAAAAATTAAGCTCCTGAGTCATCTAGATAACCAGTTGTCTATTTTAACAATTATCCAGTATTTCAACAGAGATCAAGTTAAAAAGTTGCCCAGGTTTATACCTTTCAAGTTAGATTGTGATCAACAGTTGTTTTTTTCTCTTTAATGTCTCACTAACTTATCACTCCGCTATTAGACCCTAATTTATTACTATCTATGTTTCTTTAAAAAAACTTTTTTTACAGCAATGAAACAAATTTAAAAAAACTATTAAAGAATGCCTACTTGAGCAGAAGTTGTGTTGGTCATCTCATTGTGTAGGTGGTTCCGCTTTTTCTGAGCAGTGTTCATTAGTTTCTCCATCCGCAATGACAGCTCCTGTTAGTGATTTCAAGTTAGAAGACAAGTATTATAAGCTGTTTATTGAAGTGGTCGTGTGTTATTTACAAAAATTAATAAACTCACAAATTTGTGTGGAATGTAACATTAAAGCATAGCGATTGTCAAACTTAATGATATCATATCACCAATGTTCACTTTAAGCCGCGCGGCTGCGCAGATATATTACGGGCAGCAGTTTAGAGTTATCATGCAGCAAATTTTGTAGAATATTGCACAAAATATGGATGTTCTGCAACTTTGTTTCTTTACTTTGCTAACTTGCCAACAAAACTTAGAAGGAATATTGCATATCAGATATTGCATACCTTGATTTTACTTTCATCTTGTCTGGTATACTTCTGGATGGTCATAGCATCCTCATCTTTGCGAGCAGATTCCTCAAGCCAGGCCTCGAGCGCTTGTTGGTCCCAGTTCATTTGAGATTTTAGCTCTTCCAGTTTTTGTGTTTGCTTGAAAATGTTGTTCTGAAATGGATGGTAATGTTTATATGTAAGACTATTAAATTATGTGGAAAGATTTTGTTTTGAGTGTTTGGGTCTGAAATTCATGGCATTCAAGTTTGATTTCAACTTATTTGAAATTATAAACAATTATAAAACATTTCATCCAGACTTAGAAACTTTAAAAAAAATTATTTCTTAAAATACTCAAGCACTTGCTATGAGGCTAAATCTTTAAAAAAAAATTTTTTAATTTATCATTAGAGTTGAAACCTCATAAGTATTCTTTTTTTCCTTCAGCTCATCCTTTTCTTTGTTGAGTCTGACAACTTCTTGTTTGAGTCTGCCCTCCTCTCTTTCTGCTATTCTAAGGAGATGCTCCTCAGTTTCTGCTTCTTTTTGTCTGGCAGCAACCAGGGCCTACATATGAAGAAATGCATGTTGACTCTATTAAATTAATTTTAATTCTTCTTACTTTGATTTTTGTAGTATGGAAAATTTGCAAATTTTAACTCTTTTGTTTTACTTCCATTTGTTATGTATTGGTAGAAAACAACTTTTTATAATAATAATAGGTTTGATTATTGGAATTTTGTTTCTGTTTATTTATTGTAATATTGTTATGATAAATGCATTATTTGAAACATTTTCTTAATCTTTTCTAATCCTAAATAAGTTTAACATATTATATTAACACTGCATTATATAAGATATTTTGTTTTGTATCTAAACTCATAACTTTTACTTTTTATTTCATTTTTCATGAAGAGATAATTTAAAATGAAGTAGGTAGCCTATTATTTCCAGCTTTTTTCTCTTCAGAGCATTCGCAACCTATTAACATATGTTTCATAGAATTTTCTTACTTGTGTATGCTGAAGTTCTTGGCGGACATTTTTGAGATGCTCCAACATAGCTCGTATGCGGTCATCATGTTCTGACAGTTCATTTTGGCAGACAACAACTTGAGTCTGTTTTTGCTGAACCTATTAAAAAAAAAATTACATAATTGGTTGGTCAATTAGGTTAGTAATGACTAATAATAATACTACTATATAATAAATAAAAATCAAATTATAACTTAGGCCTTTAGATTAATTACTTTCCTGTCTATAAAAAAAATGTAGACATAATAAAAAGATATTTTGAATAGAAAACAAATCAATTTTATTTTTGTATTGCCATGCCATAAATGATATGCAAGCAAAAATGCATATATAATAATAAATATCGGTATCAGCACTTGATATAATTGATTAAATGAAAATCAAATGATTATTCAGTAAATATAAAATTAAAAATTTAATAGACTAGACTTAATAACTTCATAAACAATATCAATAATTCAACATGTGATTGTTATTATTTATTTAAAATTACAATTAAATATTTAAACTAAGATGGTATAATGAGTTGTCTATTTTCTCATCTTTTTTTCGTGTTGCATAACCTCATGGTCGCCAGGGGTTCTAATGTTTCCATTGGAACTTTCTCGGGGCTTGGTAAGCCTGGTGGATCCCATCTCCTCTCCAGGAGTATGTTTTACTTTTTATCAATAGTCATTCATCAATATTTTTATCGTGGCTTTAATGTGGGCTAGATCCCACACCACCCAACTTGTGAGACGAGCGCACTATTGACTACGCTATCCAGCGTATATATCTTAAAAATTATCTTATACTTATATCTTATAAATTACAGAAACTTCTGTACAGATGATTATTCCCACCTATGCTTATCCATGGTTTATGTTGAGTCTTGAAATTTTTATCAGAGCTTTGAAATTGATAGTGTGTTTGTTTTCCTGTTTTCTTTCAAGATTCCATCATTAGCATTTTGCACTATGTCCCTATGTTAATGAACTTAATGTCATCTATATTCTATATCTAACTGAGTGTTGTATTAGATTGTTATCATTGTTGTATTTATAATTTAGAATTTAGTGGTGTCATTACTAATTTGTTATTTATTCTTCTATCCTCTGCTATTTATAGGTTTTTAATAATTTTACTAATGGAGTTACTCTTGTTAGTTGTGAATATTCATAATTCACCCATGACGCCCATGTATGAGTATGAGTATGACTTATGACTTATGAGTATGAGCATTATGAAATGAATTTAGCATTGAAGCCCTTTAGAATTTGTTATAATTTATTTATGTTTTCTTTGATATATAGGTCCCATACAGAAAAATTATCTAGTATATGTCTGAAAAATGTAATAACTACATAAACTGAGCTGATACTGATAGTTCAATTGAAAACTTACTTCATTTTCGAGCTTTTTATTTTCAGCATTCGCGACGGGCATAGAAAGACCTTCATCCCAGTCAATTTCAGCAAGAACCGTGTTACTAAAATTCGACATTTTTCCTTTCTATGGTTTATAATTTTTATTGATAACTAAACCATATTTTGTTCATTAAAATTGCGACATTTAAACATAACACGGACAATTCAATATCATCACAAATGCTGGAATCCAAACGGAAGTAAACGGAATTGTTTGGGATCTCGTAGGAAACAAGATGCCAGGATGTAAATAATAAAAGGGAATTTACTACAAAATGTATTACTTGTTGCTTGTTCTCTCCCTTACCTTCATAATAATTTATTGATTCTTACTATTACTTTTAGTTCACATCAAGAAATCTTTATCTATGGCTTTACAAATTATCAAAAATTCCCTCTCATAGTAACACCTTTAGTCAATAAATTGAATACTAGTAAATACGTTTTATTTTAATTTTGATTCATTGATAGCGTGTCATTTACTTGGGTCATGTGCGTACGTGTGTTAGTGTGCGTGTATTTTGGAGAGGGCAGGGGTTCCGTTTCCATGAGCTAAGTAAGAACAGGGCCGTCTTAACGCACAGGCCCGTAGAGAATATTTATGTATATTTATTTTTTTTATTCCTGTGGAGTGGGTAGGGGCGCACTTTTTCTTTGCCCAGGGGCCCAACACTATTTCTTTGCCAGGGATCCCAAAATGGTGTAAAACGGCTCTGAGTAACTTACTCAGTAAGAGACTATTTTATCAAACTACAGTTAACTATACCATATGATACATTGTGTTAATATGGAGGTTTCTCTTACACAACTATAATGCGAGGCAGTTTTTAATTTTATTTTATTTTCAAATTTTGATGTTGTTTTAATGGATGATGGCCATTTTTCCTTTACACCACTCCTCTGCCCTGCCAACAGATAATCAATAAAACCACAGAAAGCTGTTGATAATGTTTGGCGCCGGGGGGGGGGGGGGGATGATATTACTTGTAATATTTATTAAGATTAAGAACATTATGACATCTTATCTTATATGTTACAGACGCTCCTTCTGTACAGAAGATTATTGCGTCCTACGTATTTCTATGGTTTTTGTTTAGTCCTGTATTCTTACTAGAGTTTTAAATGATGATAAAGTGTTGGCTTTCCTGGTTTCTTCAGACAACCCATTCCACGCCCAAATACCGGACGGAAAGAAAGAATACTTGTATGTGTTTGTTCTTGCATATGGAAAAAGAAAGGTGTTTTTAACTTTATGTCTATCTGAGGGTTGTATTAAGTTATCTTTGTGTAGTATTTCTAAATTAGAATTAATTGTCTTATGTATAATTACTAATTTACATCGCATCCAATAGATTACTGACACTCCGGATTTTTAGCTGGTTTCAACTCACGCACAATTATTGTGTGGAAATTATATCTGTAGTGCAGAGAACGTTAACAGTTAGTGTCGATATACATCAATGTCTAACCAAGGAAAATATATTATTAGCAATCGTGTCATTTAAATTTGGATGACGATTACCATTTTAAAAGATTCTTTTAAAGAAACATATAATTTGATTGATTTAAACAATTAATTTTAATGTTAGGGGGTGTCCATAGAAACGTCACGCACCTTGGGAAAGGGGGGCGGGGTCCACACATTTGTGATGAGGAGTCTTTAAGAAATTTGTCGTCACATCAAAATGTGCAACTTTTAATAAAAGTTCAGCTTAAATTAAATATTTGATTTCATACAATTTATTAAATGATGTTTTACATAGCTTCGCAGAGTTACATTATTAGTATTTTGTGCAGACTTACACTAAATACGTACTTACATGACAAAAAATTGACTTGAAACATGCTCATTTTCAAATAGAAAACACGGCTTTTATAATTTATAAGGGGGGGGGGGGCGAAAAGCTTTATGACGTCATGTTTAAAAAAATATATTGTTGTTTTTCTCCTTGCAATCCCAATTCAATTAATTCTGTTCTGACCATCCTGCTCCTAAAAAAGTTGTGTTTTTTTTTTTTAAATCTTCTCCATATAAATATTTTTTATTTTAGGCAGAGGAATTTAGGAATGGATTGTTGATATTGATGAGTAGTGGGTTTCTTTAATGCTATACGTCTTTACACTAAACACACACCAAAAAGACAATAAAGTGACTTGAAACATGCTCATTTTCAAATAGAAAAAACAGATTTTTTCGGGTGAGGGGAGGTCCAAGCTTTGTGATGTCGTATTGGAGGGGGGTCTAAGTTTTTGTGACAAAGTGTGACGAGGGGGGGGGGGTTAAAATCAGCCTAAATCACATGATGTCATTTATGGACGGCCCCTAAGTTATAATTAGGGACACTGAAGGTTGTTGTTAATTTCAGTAATTAAAAAAAAAAAAATTGGTCCCTTACAGACCATGAAGGTCCATGGGAGCAAGTGAAGTAGCGTTCACAAGTTTCATTGACCACTAACGAGCAAGGGATTGTGTGGGTTCTTGCTGCGGATCGGTAGTCCAGCTCGCTACAACTTAGACCACTGCGCCCCCTTAATTTCAGTAATAGAATACTTAATTTAGATGTTAATGATAATGTAACAATTATCTGTTCATTAACAGATACATTTGTAACTTTCTTGCAATCTTTATTTAAGTTATTATAATAAATTAGAACAAATTCGGATACAAAAAAAATGATCATTTTTATAACTAAAAAAAATTGTTAACATTCAAATTTCAATGTTAAATACTTTTTAAAATATTTATTCATCTCATATTTTTATTACAAAATTTGAAAAGAAGAGCTTTGTAAATAATGTGTATATTATTGTCAGTGATTTAAAAAAATCTCTAAGCATATTTAAATAATGATAGAAAAGATATTCAACTGAAAATAATCTTAGTTTTAAAATAATAATACTCAGTATGAGAACATAACACTTTTTAAACCATGATCAATTGTATGTAAATGTTTATTTACACAACTTTAACCTTTAAATGTAGAATATAAATAATTTGATGCGTTTCTGAAAGAAAAAAACATTTCTGGAGAAAAACCTTGGCATTAACAATAACATAATTTAGCATTTAAATCTTTTTCTTTTAATTATGAAAAGATGTTCAAAAATATATTAAAGAAAAACAAATAAGGTCTGAAATGTTGTAAAATTCCCACCAAATCTGTTACCTGAAGTAAATTTCTTTATTCAAAGCAAAAATAAAATTTCTTGTTCTGTTCAATAGTGACACACTTCTACACTTACACATAGATAAATTTGACATTGGACAAGAATTAAATGTTTTCTAAATTATCACAGCCAGAGAATTTCATAGAAAGTAGTTCCTCTTTTTAATCAAGTAATATATTTTGTAATACATGTAAAGCTTTAAATATTATAAAATATAAACTTTATAAAGTTTATATAGTACTTTTCAAAAAGGAGAGTAAATGTTGGTCACTTTTTTTTTCTCTTTATTTTCCATTTCAAATACATTATATCACACACATAATTATCGAATTCAATTTCCATGTTTCTTTCATAAAGAAATACCTGGTATGTAGTTTTAACTCACTCTAGATCTGGAACACAGCATGAGCAATAGTTAATAAAAGTATCCTTATCCCATTCAATTCTTTTTTAAAAAAATAACAAATCCGTTATATAAATTGTTGTTTTTTAAAAAACCAAGGCAGATGCCTTGAATATGTTTCCAGCTTTTTTTTTTCCTTTGTAAAGAATAAAATATAAAAATAAACCCTAAGGAGTAATTTCTGGCCTATCTTTCAGGTCTCCAAAGATCCTCTGCAGCAGTGGCCTGTAGTTGACATTGCTGATCTGGTTCTGAGGTTTAGTACCACACCAGGTCTCATCTACAACAATAGGCTGATACTGAATGGGTGGGACTGGGTGGTCCCTCCAGTTGAGAGAATTGATGAAGTCTTCATACAAGATTAATTCATTGTTATTTTCAGCTGTCTTGGCTCTGGAATTTAAAATAAAAATATTTTTTTTTAGAAAACTTGAGCTCAAGGATGGATAAGTGTGAGTAGTTTGTGTGTATATCCTTAAAAATATAAACAAAGAAATTAACTGATACTTAATCCAAGTTCAACTGATAGAATATTAATAATATAACTGGGATAAATTTATTTAAAAATTAATTGTAAAGTTCTTTTAAAATGTTCATTTATTTATAGAAATATGGAGTTAAGGAATTAATCTCAACATTTATTTAATATGAAAAACTTAAACGTTAGCCATCTTGATAATTGGGTGGAAAATTCTGTTTGCTGGTTGGTGACCAAAAATGTTTTCACAATTAATCATTCTTAAGACTTCGTTTTAAAGAATTTAATTAAGAATTTATTTAACATTACAAATTCATCACTAATTTGTATATTAAACATTATGAAACAATTTAGACAATCATCGTGCTATCATTTTTTAAAAAAGTAATCAGCATCATTTTAGATCTTTATATCTATTTACAAACAATTTTTTTGGGCTGCTCTGCTAAAACAACTTCATAAATTTATTACTTTGGTTATCATTCTACTCACACTGAGAGGGCAGCTCTGAGCATATCTTCAGGTATTGGGATGTGTTGTGCTGCAAACTCCCTTCTGATGGTTTCTCTGTCAAGGTATCCAGTGCTGAAAAATAAAACAATTTTTTTTACCCTTTTACTCATAATGTACTCAATAAGCATCTCTTGAAAAAATAAATCGTGAAGTCAGGCTTGTAAAATGAGATCGATTACATTTTTGTGAGGTTGAGAAATTACAATAATTTATGAAAAATTGTGCTTTGGTCTTAAGTGGAACACATGAATTTATGTTTGATAGAGGGGATCAGATATTTGTTGTAAACTTGTGTTTATCAGTTGAGTGGACTGTGATTTAAAACTGACCAGCTTTTGTCTTGATGTCTGAAAGATGCAACCAAAACACTGAAGTCTTCAAAGTTTTTCTTTCTCAGCTCCTCTTGCATAATAGCTATCAGCTTGTCTGTGTCTAGGATGAGATCTGACCGGCGGTCACTGTATTGTCTTGCCACAGTCATAATCTAATCAAAGGAAAATAATAGTGTATGCATGGCTGATTGACTGGCTGTGAAGCTGGAACTAAGTCTTTTACAACAAAAGAATAAGATATAAAAATGTCATGAAGTTTAACTATAACGAAACAAACAAAAAATTCACATTACATAAAAAGGAAAATAAACAACTTAATGATGCATTTTTAAGTATCATATCTTATCTGTAACAGACGCTCCTTCTATACAGAAGATTATTGCGTCATACACTTATCAATTGATTTAGGTCTCTTAAATTTATACAAAATAAACATTCCATCAGCAAAATTTCTACAAAGAAGCCAACAACAAAAAAATTTAAGATCACTGATAAGATAGGGGAGCCATGAAAAAAACACATTCTCCTCCTTGCCATTACATGATGGTTAAATTAAACATACAGATTTGGAAGTAAGGAGAACATTTTTTACAAATTTTTTAGTGTGTTTGATAAAGATAGAGGAATGCCCAATAAAAATGCATCACTTTTGCCACCTATCCTACCTCTTGCTCAGTGAGTGAGGGTTCCACCGTGAGGACCATTTCCCTGAACTTCTCATAGGGGAGGTAACCTGTGCCTGCGGGATCGGTCCTGGCAAAGAAAGCCTGTACATCCTCCTTGTTGGTGCCCAGTCTTGCTGCCAACTTGTGCACGACAGCATCAATGTTGGACTTCACAAACTGTATCAACAAAAAAAATATTTTTTTTAAATGCTGTTCCTCTGATATAAGATTTAAATATAGATGGGTTGTTGTTTCCTTTTTAAATAAACAACACCCCCATTATGTTTATCTTATCTGTTACAGACGCTCCTTCTGTACAGGAGATTATTGTGTCCCATGTTTCATCAGTGCATTCATCGCTGCAACTTCACATTCTTAATAAGAAATCATCAAAACTATTACATCAAAATCTGATTTTCTTTTTTTTAGAGACTTTTAAAATTACATTTCTTTTGTTGAACATTTGGGTGTTTTTCAGTCCAAATTGTTGGGACTGTCAAGATTTTGAAAACATATTTTCATATTTATACCTGATTATGCTAGAAAAACAATAGTATGAATGCAATTAGGGAACAAAGTGAAATTATATATGTGCTCCAAGTTAAAAGATTGCATATGGAGTTTAATTTGTAAGCTTGTATTTCTATAAGTGAACTAAACTTGACGCAGAATCCTGTGTTAGAAGAGCCACCAAGCCAAGACCGAAGAGATTTACTTTTCCATTAGAAAACCAAACATTTCCCTTCTGTTGGGCACAATAACCTATTATCACATTCCACAGCAGGACTAGAGAATAAAACATATTTCTATGGATCTTGTCAATTTCAGTGTAATTAGTTTGGAAATTAGTTTTTCTTATAGAAATATAATTTATTTCATAGTTTTATAGATATTTTACCTAAAATTAAAAAAAAAAAGTGCAAGTCATTGCATGAACAAAACTATTTTAATTTACAAGAGAGTTGACTAACCACATGACTGTTGTCCTCCATGAACTTGAAGGCATATTCATCAGCATCAGTGAGGAGAAACTTAAAGTTGTTGAACTCAACCTGAGCTCCCACGTACAGATCTGTGGCACTGTAGTACTCGGACTGTTCTGTGTTGTATCTTATCTGGTTGGGTTTCTTGACGCGGGTCCTCTCTAGGAATCGGCCACCGGCTATACCTGAACATTTTTATTTTTAAAAATTTAACAGATAGTTCAAGGTGGCAACAGAGAGTCCTTTAAAAAAAAAACCAAATCACTGTTGTATGACAGTGGAACTCTCTTTAGCTGCTTTTAAATTTTGTGTATTGTCTTAAGTCCACAAATTCCATTTTTTTACTGGTAATATTCCTTATAAAAGTAAAGAAATCTGTTGATATTGGTTAACATATATTCATGAAATACATAATTGTTTAGTTACAACAAAAATAACACCCCCTGACCTACAAAAACTATCGATAGTTAGCTTTTGGTTATGTAAATTAAGAAGTAACGGGCTCAAGTTATGAAATAGTCTTCTCAAGTCATTGAGAGAATGTAAAGTCAAAAGAGCATTGAAGAAAAATCTAAAGACTCTTTTATTTAAGCTTAGTTTTGAAATTCAGAGCAAGGTGAGCATGTTGCACTAACTTGGAGAGAAAGTGCAATACAAGAAAGTATCATCATCATACACATCAAGCTTCAATAATCAATAAACATAATTTGCTATCTATGTCCTGTTGGTTGGTCGGTTTGTAATGCTACTAATTTTAGATAGCATCACACCGCTAAAAAAAAAAAAGCCTTGAAAAAATTACTGCACCAAAAATAACTCTTTTCGAACATCCACATAAAATTGTTCAATATGGATATAAATGAATAAAATAAAATAAATGTAAGTTCTGTATTACATTATTTTTTATTCTGATGTGTATTTTTCAAAATTAATAGATTTCAGCTGAAATATATTTATTTTGAAAACTTAGTCATTTTCAACGGGTAATACACTAGTCTTATATAATTTATTAGAACATGTAGATAACCTATAAAATCTTCCCATGCTAAACACATAAAAAGAATTTAAAATGACAAACTATTAATTCATGTATTAATAAACAAACATTTTATTATGATGAAAATAGCAGAACATAACTAGAAATCTTGATAAATTATATTTCAATAAATTATTTTGTTTAAACTGGACCCTTGTGTCATTGTCCAAAACAAAAATCAATCCTTCAAAGTACGTAGTTACCTGAGTTTCTAACTGGTGGCTCAAACACCAAAATGGTGTCATCTGATAAGAAGTAGGAGATGATGAATCAAGTACGTAGTTACCTGAGTTTCTAACTGGGGGCTCAAACACCAAAATGGTGTCATCTGATAAGAAGTAGGAGATGATGAATCAAGTACGTAGTTACCTGAGTTTCTAACTGGTGGCTCAAACACCAAAATGGTGTCATCTGATAAGAAGTAGGAGATGATGAACCGTCTCCCCTGGTCAATGGGTTTCTTTGTCACCATCTGGGCAAGGAATCTCAAAACATTGCTATCCAAGCCACACCTGTCACGCTCCATGAATTTAACAAAGTCTCGCTTGGGTGGTTTGGGTAGCAAGCTATTGGATGAGCACAGGGAATCTTCCTCGCTGCCAAACCCATTGTAGGGTGGCGCTTGCTTTGAAATATGGGGGATCTTGTCTTGTTTGTATGTAACAGGTGTCATTTCTTCTGCAAAATACATATAAAATAAATATATCCAAATTTACTATTTATTGCATGTAATTCTCTTATTTACAAAGAATGTAGATAGCAAATCCAAACTGAATTATATTTTAGGTTTTTAAAAAATTTTGCCACAACTAATTTCCCACCAAATTATTTTTATAACCAGAATCAGATGCACTAAAAGTTAGGAATACTTTTTTAAAAATCTTTAACCAACTCTTTTTTTAAAAAAAAAATAATCCTTAAGTTAAACTCTGAAAAATTTCTCTTACCTTTCCTGATTTCAATCATCACTGTTGCATGTTTTAAATGTCTTCCCGTATGTACTTAGATTTAGCCCTAGGTTTAAAAGAAACATAAGGTCACCCAGCCACATATACACTGAATGTGATGTCAAGCTTACCAATGCCATACTTTGTCTTGTAATACTCCTTAGTGAAGTTGTCACAATCACAAATGACAAACTTGCGTCCCCACACACTCAGAGTTGAACCAAGAGAAAGGTCACAATCTGTGTAGAATTCGCTGTTCACAGCTCCTGTCTAAATGTAAGAAAGATAACAAATTTTATCACTTAAAATATTGATGAGATCTTAAGTTAACTGATTTTTTGGCTCACTATCAGTATTAAATCTTTGGCAGTCATCTCTGAATGAGTTTCTCTTGTGTAATGTAACTTAAGTTATTGCTTTCTTAAAATTATTGACACTGTCAAATGGGCATCAACCAAGATTGACTTTGTGTCCATTACTATTAATGTTAAAGATATTGCATGAATTGCATAACTAATCACTTATCTCACTACAAATTTATTTACTGTAAAACTCACTGTGAACACATAACAATTGTTGTGTCATTGAACAATAACTCAGATTCAGTTATTTATTCTTTTTTTTATAAACCATTTATGTTCTAAATGCAACGTACACAGCAAGAGCCAACAAGAGCCAGTGGAAGAACTAATACGTCAGTGCAGATGGAGATGGATTGGCCACACCCTCAGAAAGCCAACAGCCAGCATTGTGAGACAAGCCCTCAAATGGAACACCCAGGGCAAGCAAAAAAGAGGTCGACCCAAAATGACCTGGAGAAGGGAACTGGAGACAGACTCCAAAAAGAGTGGGCACAGCTGGGGACAGCTAGAGAGATTGGCACAGGACCGGGATGCCTGGAGAGTCGTGGCCTATGCCCCAGATGGGACGACAGGCAATGATGATGATGATGATGTTCTAAATATCTTCATATCTACTTGAAGTTCAAACCTTGAGATTATCCAGTATATATCGACTTCCATGTCCTGTTGGACCAAACACATTTAACACAGTTCTGTCTGTGTTAACTCCAGGCTGGGGAAGACTGCTAGGATTTTTTGGTAGTTTTCCTCGTTTCAGGAACACTGGCACAGCATCACGCCCCGAATTGGGAGGTATGACCTTGAGGCAAACGAATACATGTAGTTTGAAGACAACGATTTCTTGATAAATATATACCAATATAATTTTATTTGTGTATATTTGTAGAGTAAGCATTTAAAATGATGAATTGTGTCAAAATAAAAGATTTGTTAAATATATATATATATATCTTTCAAGCAAATTTGTTTTAAAAAATTAACTATTTCTTTATAATATATACTAGTATCATTTTATCAATGTATATATGTAGAGTAAGCATTTAAAAGAATAAATTGTGTCTAAAAATAAATTATTTGTAAAAATAAAAATTTATCTTTCAAGCAAATTTTTTAAAAAAAATTGTGCAGTATTATATTTCAAATTTAAAGATGAAAAAAGGAAACATTTAGGATAAATTATTTATGTAAAGTAATATATTATGTCTTAAATCGGTATACTTGTTATGCATTCTCCTTTCAAATAACAAATTTATATGGGAAAAAAATGTAAATAATACTTTGCATGTAGATTATATAGTTTTATTTTATTTGAATTCATTATGGCTACCTCTCTGATCTCAATAGTATCATCAGCTAAATAATAATGAAGAATCATCTCCCTTGGATCTCCAAATAGACTTTCTGAATCATCCCAATGACAATAAAACCGAAGAACATGACGATCATGATCCAGAAATTGTTTTAGTGTGTCATACTTTTCATAAGGACGCAGAGGATTCATAGCATCATCAATCTAAAAATTATATTTGATACAATTTAATATTAGGACTACAATTCATTTAAATATAATATAAATTTATAAAATATTTTGATTCAACATTCAAAGTGTTAATGTGTTTGCAAATAATCAGGTAAATAAATGTTTAGATTTTGATGGCTAATGCACAGTGATAATTTAAGGAATCAATTAAATATTTCAATCCTAATTTTTGTTTTTAAAATTAACAAAATTCATTTTCTTTTCATTTAATTAAATTTAAATGCAATAATCTTAGTATAAAGTTTTAAAATATTTGATTTAATTTATTTTATTTTTCATTTATTGAACCATAAAAATTTTTCAGAATATGAAACAAATTTTAAACTGGTTTTTGGGTATAAAATGTTTTAAAATGCAGCTTATAAATGGCAATTGGTTAATTGAAATTTAAATAGAAACTAATTTAACTTACGGCTTTCCTATAGTTCATGTATGGATCTTCAGGTGGATTGGCCGGTCTTTGAACATTAGTGCCCATCTTTCTTAAAAAGTTTTGAGTGAATTGATCACAGTCTGTTATCTTAAATACTTTAGAATAAAGGCAGATTTCTGACCCAATGTTGAAATCCTCTGCTGTGTAGAACTCATCGTCATTTGGAGGTGGGCGAGGTATTCTGTGACGTCGAATCAGAGTGCCTGAAATTTGTGATTGTTTTTATTCAGATTTCTTTAAAATTGAATGTCTCAGACTTTTATTTTCCAGTCAAATCCTTGTAAATGAAAATTTTACAAAAGTTTTACCTTGAGGTATGCCAGCATTCTTAAGACGAGGTTCAAGGACTTGAATGGAATCGTCTTCCAGGTAAAAGTAAATTTTGCAGTTTCTAACTCTATATTGCTCTTCTCTTTTTTCATGTACAGCTTCTTGGTAGAAAGCATCAAATGACAGAACCTATAAGTTATATTTTTTTTTAATCAGTAGATTGTTCAAGGAAACCACTAATCATCACAAAATAGCCATAAACACATTTTTATTTATTTGACAGTGGTTTTAAATATAAATTTTTTTTAAAATCCCACAATAAAAAGAAAAGAAATCTTTATTTATAAAAAAACTTTCTTTTGTGCAGTATCTTTTAAATGGAAATCTATTAAATTTCATTAAGAAACATAGTAACCTGTCTATCAAAAGCAACCCATGATGGCAAATAGGATCCATCTCCTCGGGGAAAAACCGTATTTCTTGGTTTGTATTTCTGTCCCAAAAGTGGCTCACCACCTATTCCTGGCTTTTGAGCTCCAACCATCAATGATGTCTCATTCTCAACATCAAAGTGGTGGGATTTGTGAAACTTTGTTTTTCCAAGCTACAAAGAAATTAATATAATTTTTCTGTAAACACTCAATTGATCAGATAACTTATTTAGCTTTAGAATATTGATAATTTAGAGGCAAAGTACACTTTTAATTTACGTAATACATGAAATACATCTATTAGAAATTTCTGCCAATTAATTTATGCATATTGGGAATAATATTTTATAGATATATAATTTTAAAAACCAAAGGGTCATAATGATCTTTAAAAAATAAATTTATAATTTATAAACAGTAAATAGACCATAAATTACAATTCTTTAATAATGAAATTGACAAGAGACACGAAAATTGTTTTTTAATATACAATAACTGAAAAGCAGTAATAAGAATATATTTGAAGTAACCTTATCTTATCTTATACTTATATGTTACAGACGCTACTTCTATACAGAAGATTATTGCATCCGAAGTTTATTTATGGTTTGTGTTTAGTCCTGCACTCTTGTTAGAGTTTTAAATGATGATAAAGTGTTGTCTTTCCTGGTTTCTTCAGGCAACCCATTCCAAGCCCAAATTCCGGATAGGAAGAAAGAAAACTTGTAGATGTTTGTTCTTCCATACGGAATAAGAAAGGTGTTTTTTCCTTTATGTCTATCTGAGGGTTGTATTAAGTTATCTTTGTGTTGTATTTCTAAATTAGAATTAATTGCTTTATGTAAAATTACTAATTTACTCTTGGTTCTTCTATCCTCTAGTGTTTCAAGATTTCATAATTTAACTTTAACTTATGGTGTTACTCTTGTCAGTTTTGAATATTCTCCAGTAATGAATCAATTGAATCTGGAAGCTCTTTTTTTTTGTTGAATTTTTTCTATTTCTAGTTTATCAATAAACCTTGTACTTGTAGTATTGCTAAAAGTTAGGAGCAATGATTACTCAACTAGCCAATACTTTATTATTTTGATCATCAATATTATTAGCACTAACACTACCCTAACGCACTAGTCAAACTACAAGACATATATCACTTCACACTTCACGATTCACAGGCAGTTACAAAAAAAAATATTTAAAAGTAACTAAAATAAGTAGGATTGTTAGATTGATATTCGTTAAAGTTATTTGCACTTACACTTTTATTAAAAGAATTTCCAGGCAAAAATGGCAGCGCCATTTTAATAGGTAAATGATGCTTCACGTAAAAAAAATGATTAAAAACAGGTGCCTGGCGATGGCGATCTTTACATGAAGCCGCCACACACAGAAAACAAAAGGTGTATAGTTTACTATTGTTGCTATGGCGCTGATTCGTATGAATCACTCCGCGAACACCTAGTTACCATTATTAAATTTAGAGCTTTCAAATTATTAAAGCAAATGCTGAAAAATATTTCTATTTTGAAAAACTGTTATTCCATAATGTTAATAAATAATTAAATGCCCTTTTTAAAATCTTTTGTGAATGTAAAATTGTAGACTATATTTTATCTTACCGGAAATGATTCTTAAGGGGCAAGAATTCAGTAATTCTGGTGAAATATTACTTTTTCTTTTATTCAATAATTAATAGTAATAACCCAAACCCTCAAATAAAAGTCCAGCACAATATGTTGCTCATATATGAGTTAATGATTTTTGCTATTTCTTCGTTTTTTTTAAATATATTCTTGAAAATTAAAAAAAACAACAAAAAAAAAAACAATTAGGGCCCTATGAAAATATATACATGAAATTTAAAGTACACGTTCACTTCATTTGAATTTGAGACAGTAATACACTAATTATATTGATTGAGTTATAATTTATAAACTGCTGGGTATTCCATCGCATAAGACTCAAGACTTTTTGACCTCTCAAATTAAAATCTTTTTATAAGTCCGGGGTCGTCTTATTTGCCGGGTATCGACACAGTATATATGGGTATCGTCAAAGGTTTGCTAGATTCAATTGATGTACTTTTGACATCAGAAGATGAACAGGATTTTCAAGGCATTTTAATTAAAATTACTGAAGCAACTCTAATGTCTTTTAATTTTTATTTGGTGTGTTGGAAGATGGGTGGTCTTATATGTTGGGGGGTCATCTTATACGCCCAGTCGTCTTATATACAGTAATCTACAGCATTAATTTGGAAGACAAAACACCTAATGAAAAGGATACATAAATAACAATATTTTTTTTTACAATTAGTTAATGAGGAGAAAATATTATTTTTAATTCATTGCATTATCCTTTATTACAAAGATTAAATGTGTGTGCTCATTATATGCTCATTATATTAACGCAATTCTAAAATTTAACAAATTAGGGAATGATTAGAAGTAATAAGAGACTGAAAATCACATTAAACAATTTTTTAATAAAATAAATTGTTCACCAACAACATGAATTATAAATGTATTACAACAAATTCATTCGATAAAGCATAGAAATATAAGAAGTAAACTAAGTTGCTTTTCTATTTTTGCCTACGTAAAACACTTTATAGAAATTTTAACATATAGGGTGTATCATATATATGACAATTCTTGTTATAAAATTAAAAATGGTGAAGAAAACTTGTTAAGCAGCCAAATAATTGTACAAATTTTTATTAATGTTAAGAAAAGGAAACCCCTATAAGTTAATCACTCAGTACAGCGGATGGCTATCGTCTATTATACACCAGAAAACGTTAACTTAGAGTCCTAACTCATAATTTGGTATTCCATAAGAATTTACCAACAATGCATTAACCGTCATTAACCACAATAAAGCTATCCAAATAAATTACAATTCTTGTATTCTTGTAATTTTGTCTAAATTACTATTAGAAGAGCTAAGTGCTCAAAGTTCTCAAGTCACAAAAACCACATTGTGAGACATTCAAGTTTTTAATTATTTTTAATTAGGTGATAGCATTTTTACTTTTTTAGGCTGTTAAAAAATTGGACCTAATTCTCTGATATTGTTTTCAACTTTATAAAGTAGATTGGTCAAAGCCAGAGTTACATGTTCACTAACTATTTAGACTGTTCACTAACTATTTAGACTAAAATGTGATTTTTACCACTCAGGTCTTCATTTCTTCGTATGTATAAATGAGTAAAAAAAAAAATTAAAAAATTTAAGGTTTATTGAAATTTAAAGCTAAATAATTCATAAAAAATGTCCTCATTTAAAATATTTTGCAGTCAGATAAATTCTGTTATATATTACCAAACTTGATCAAATTACATCAAAACATTGTTTGAGCGATTAAAAAACTTTAACATTTCTCTTTGAATAGGAAGAGAACTTACAATAAAACTTATAAAAAATAAGAAGAAAAAGTACAAATTGGGTTAAAAAATAGGAATAAATCAACAAATCTTTTCATGATAAGAGGCAAGATAATAAAGCTCAACTTAAAATGATATAGTAAAATACAACATTAAATAATTCAATACTTTTATTGTAAATTATGCATCATAATATTCATAAGATATTGACGAGAGAAGATCTTTGAAAATATAACACTGAAACCAATTTAAATCAGTCTTTAAAAAAAATAATAAAAAATGTTATCTCTAAATGTTCAACATGAATTTGTGAATATTCTAATAATTGTTTAGTTCAATTGACTTTCAGATTAATATAAACTAGCATAAACAGTGGCGCCGCTAGGGATTTGTAGAAATTTGGGGCCGGGGTGAGAACGGGGAGTTGGCGGGCTTGGCATCTTTGAGGGCCCTGCATACACGGTGTTGACGTAATATTTAATGATAAAAAATAATTCGGACACTCCTTTGGGTGCCCCCTCAAGTTGGGGGCCTGGGGGGGGGGCTTCCAAATTAGGAGCCCTCCTCCCCCTACCCTAGCTATGCCACTGAGCATAAAGTATTGTAGCAGTTTTATGTCTTATTTTAACTTTAAAAATTATTTTTGTCAAAAAAAAAACACTAAGGTAAATTGTTCTTTTCTTTTCCTTGTTAATCATTGGTGCGAAAATTCAAAACTAATAAAAAAAGATTTTAATATGCTTTTTTAACATTTGAAACAATAATTAATTCATTGATCAACATCAACACCAGAGAAGCTGATAGGATTATACAGTGATTAACCGTAATATAAATGCAGCACTTTTTTTACATTCTAAAAGCAGATGACTGCAGAAAAAAAATTATGTACAAAAAAAATATAATAATAAAGTAGAATTTAGCCTACTGATTTTTACTGTCACTTCTTACTGAAATAAAACTATTTTAAATCACGGCCCATTTCACCAGAAAAACATGGGAACAGGATAAATGCCTCCACGATAACATCTCCTGTGTCTGTAGGGAGCATCATCAACATACACTATCTGCTGGCCTGGGGCTGCATTGACAATGGTGGTGGTTCCTGTTGGTGTGTGATAAACTGAAAGAATATAGAAACTCGTGTTAAAATATTGTAGTGGCTGAATTTACTTTGCTAAGACTCCTTTTTAAGTCGTGTTTCACACAAATGATGGCTTAAACTTTAAGAGTGAAGTATTTGGGTTCTATTTTTTTTTATTTTAAATATTACATTGTTGTTCTGACTTAGAAATTTCAAATGCTTTAAGTGTAAGTTAAAAAATCTTGCCAACTGCATTAAAAGTATTGCAATGTCAGACCTAATATTTCTATTTGAATTCAATTTTTTATGATTGTTTTTTTTTTTATACATCTGTCAGTTTTCTCAAGATGACTAGTTCAATTTTTAATAAATATGTTAACAACTTAAGAAAATAGGATTAATTTTAATCCTCTCATTACAATTTTATTTTAAATGCCTTTGAAGATGCTTCAGTGACATTTTCAAAAGTGGGTGGATTATACATGAATTTTTTCTGCACCTTACTATCTATACTATAATTACTATAACACTCCATAGACGGATGGCATCACACAATACAGGACCCACCTTGAGTTGGAGAAGGGTTTATGACATGCCCTTGATATCCATAGCCACCATAATGACTCCCATATGGATAGTATCCGGGGGCAGCGATAAAGGTGGTGCTGGTCACAGTGGGTGGATAACTGGCACCAGGAAGGGTTCTGGCCTCCTCAAGTGAAATCTGCCACGCCCTTGAGGTTGATTACAATAAATAGGTTAAAAATGTCAACAACTTCTACGTCTGAAAACCTTTTGTAAAGTTTATCCGGAAGTTAAAACTATTAAATACTATTTATAATGTGTTTATAAAGAAACACAGGCTTATTCAAAATACCGCATTTCCTGGTTATTTTTACCTTTTACCACAGATTATAGGTGAATTTAATATATGTTTTATAATGTTTATAATGTTCTAGAAGTAGATCATTTATAAATGTAAACATACAATTTAAATGGTTATGATTGATATAATATATTAACACAAGCTGTTACACGCAACAGAAATTAGGTTATATCAGGGGTGTCCAAAGTAAGACCCGCAGTTAAATTTTTACTGGTTAGGGTCTCATCTTTAATAATAAATTTGCTTGTGGATTTTAAAATTTCTTTTGGGTACAAAATATATTACATTTGATTGTTTACCAATGTGGATATTGATTACAAAAAGCAATAAAGCTATGCGATGTTGCGTGTTTGAAATTTGATGACACTACAGACTACACTACTTGTCCAATAGCTGTTTAGCTATCTCCACTTAATAGAATAAACATTGTATAGTATAGAACATTGCATGGTAGGCAAACAATTTCTCTCAATGGACACTTAACTTTTATCAACATTTTTAAGTCACTAAAGTCAATAGTTTAAGTTTAAAACCAAAATTTTCCTGTAATCCCAGGGAAATAAACAATATAATAGCCCAGTAACTGCATTGTTTGAGCTTATATTTTAATATACAAGGTGTGCATCAGGAGGTGTGAAAAATACAGTCGAAACCGCTTAAGTCGACGGCGTTGGGGTAGGAAAAATGGCATCGACATAACCGATGATCGAGTTAAAGCGAAAACCAATATGGCGGCAAAATATTAACATGCGCGTTGTGCGTTAATTAGTGATGGGACGATTAATCAGAATCGTATCGGAATATCGGGACCCTATTTCTTCACTCTTTCTTAAGGTTGTTAAGACCGTTTGTTTTTAAAGACCGTTTAAGTTTAAATATAACGCCGTTTTGCAGTGATTCCCACATTGAGCGATACTGTGCCTTCGAAGCCACTTGCTTGATTTTCCTTACAAGCTAGACAAATAAGTAACCTACACATCCCCTCATTGTCCCCGAACCATTCTCTTCCTAATCATCTTCTTAGGGTCTTACAATGGACTCAGAATGGTCTATCGTGACCTATATATGACTCATGACAAAGTGAACTCTTCTCTATATAAACGTACACAAATAAATTAGGTACTCCTTTTGAACTTTTGAACCTTCAACTTTGACATATTTTAATTAATTCTAACCAATAGTTAAATGGCTTTTGCACACGGCCACTTCTTATGAATGAAACAATGAGAACAAAGCAGTAGTACAGTACATGTAATA
>MUZC01000086.1:402748-413987 GCA_002072015.1 Radix auricularia
TTTTTTTTGGGAGGGGGAGGGGGATCAGAGCTTTGTGTTGTCATATTGTGGAGAGGGGGGTCTACGTTTTGTGACAATGGGGAAAGGGGGGTAAAAATCGCAAGGCGTCATTCATGGACGGCGAAAAAACTTATAAAATATAAAGATATAAGCAGTGAAATCGCCATCCCGTTATTTTTATATAACTTAACGGCTGAAACACTGGGCGAAAGAGAAACATCTACTAATTTCAAGAAATGGAAATATAAATCAGACGGATATATTTTAGCAATGTGTGAACGTTTCCGTTTGGTCTGAATTTAAAAGTTCAGAATTTCGTTTGCATTTAAATATAATTAATAAAACATTATTGCATATCAGTCTTGACTCAGTCAGTCAGTTACAAATGCCATTAGAGTCTGCGCGGTTTACGTTACTAGGCTTGGTATTATGCAAATTATATTTGTTGTGCGAAAGTACCCATTCAGTGGAGACACCCCTCCCCCTTCCTCCGTACGCATCAATAAGCAAAATCGTTTTCCCGTTGTGGCTTTCACTGTTACTTTAGATACTTAACTTCATCCTTTTTCCTATATTCTGTGTCCTTCTTTGTTTTTGTTTTTCCTTTCTTTTCATTTTTTATCTTATAATATGTTTTAATATTTATGTAAGTAATTATTTATGTTATTGTACTGATGAAGGCATTAGCCGAAACGTCTACTTTTATTAGTATTAGTTCATAAATAAAGCTTAAATTTATGTCTTCTTACCCAAATAGTTCGTGTAATTTGCTTTTTTTAAAGAAATAGCAAGCTATCGAACATTTTTGTAGAAGTTTTATTTTAAGTCGCTAATTTACATGTGACATCATATTTAACACTCTCTCACACACCTTCACAAATGCATGACTCCCTCCCTTACCCCACTTGGTGCGTGATGTCAGTCAAGGACGACTACTTAATTTTCATTGGCTTATTATTTTGTTTGCGTCTCAATAGCCTGTGGGCTATTAAGACGCTAGCGTCTCAATAGCCACTGCCGGACTGCAACCAGGCTTAACTTATAAAAAATTAAATGGAAGATACGTAAACAAGGTAAGGGTTAGCCTGACCGGACGTAACAAAACAGCGAACGTTTCAGCAAAGAGCCTTTTTCAACGAACATACAATACACAAATAAAACGAAAAAAAAAATAAAGAAACTTAGGTGCGGTGAAATCCAAAGAATTCAAGAAAGTCATTATTATACATTGATACATCTTACTGAAGTTACTGTGTCTGTGTAGCATAAGTTTAATAGCATTAAATTAATCAATCATTAAATTAAATTTAAGTAGACTATACTGTAAGTGTAAGCAGTATACCGTGACCAAACTCCAACAAAGCCAAAGCAAAACCATAATCATATTAATATTTAAAAAATATTAAATTAATAATGTTTTAAAATTATTGATCAGCAGATTGATCATTAAATTAAAAATGAATTATTAATATTAATTGTATGCTGTACGGCTATACAAAAATAATCTTTACTTACTTTGGCGATAAAGCCATCCAGCTTTGGCTATATCAAATCCTTGAGATGCCATGTTTGTTATTAAATAAATGCACAAGCTCTTAAAATTTAGCTTCCTCGTCAACTAAAACAAGTGCGTTATTTCTTGCTAAAACCCTTCTCTAGTACGACTTTTATAAACAGAGAGTCACGTGATGATTATTCACCCAATAACTTATAACACATTCTGTAATGTCACATTCATTTTAATTCATAAGGGATGTAATCAAATTGATATTTTAGTACATTTCCTTAGACTAATTAGTTCCCCTGAAAAGCGCAGGTTTTAAACGATTGTGTGACGACTATCCTGGAAACGCTGACGTAATACATCATACTTCTTTGTTTATTTTCTCTATCACACAATTTAAAAACTTAAAAATAGCCATTTAAAGAAATTTAGCGGCGCGCCGCTAATTGCCGGTGAGTAGTGAAAGACTTACTGATTAAAAATTAATTGCCAATCATTTAATTTCTTCAAAAATTGTAGTTTATTTTCACTTTAAACATTTCATTTTGCACTCGCATAGGGTTCTATAGTGTCTATATTGACGGTAGTCTAAAACCATTTATTTCATTTATAATTATAAATTCCTATTACTATTAGTAGTATTAGTTAGCCTATTATTATTATTACATTATGATGAACAATATAGACCACAGTAAATTATAGCTTTTTGCTAAAGTTTGAGATGCTCACGTCTTATTTCAACCAATCATTTGAATCATAACTTAAATTTTACATAATTAAAATGTAATTTAAATACAAATAATTTTGATTAAATTTTTAAGTTTCAGTATAATAAACTATATTAGTACACGCAAATGCATATCCCTGCTCACTACTACTGCCTATGCAGCAAGTGCTAGACACAAGGTTTTTTTTATAATAATTAATATTCTGACAATTTTGTTTACATGTGACTCACTATTTGTGACCATAATAGACCATACAATAATGGGCATATACTTATACTGTCCCATATGAAAATGAAAAACAAAGAAACTATCCCCGTCCCCAACCCGGGGTAGGGGAACAAATATTTTAATAAAATGGTTACACTTTTTTTATGTACTCTGAAAGGCTTCATTAATATTAAATAAAATAATTTGTACTTATTATTTTCTGTTAAATGCCTTTTGGTAGAAAATTTAACATCACTGTATTGTACTTTTCCATTAAAAAACAAACAAACAACTATTTTAAACTTATTTATTTTCTTAAAAATTCAGAACTTTCTCTCAGAGCTAACAATGAAATAAAATAACGAGTGACACAAGACCTCTTGTTGTAAACTAAGACAAAATATGCCATGTGACACATCTATAATGTTACAAATTGATATCTGGTGTCACAAAATTTGCCAAGTGACACATCTATAATGTTACCAATTGATATCTGGTGTCACAAAATATGCCAAGTGACACATCTATAATGTTACCAATTGATATCTGGTGTCACAAAATCATCTTGAAAACATGGGTGACATTGGTGTTTAGCACAATGAAGATTGAAGGGTTTTTTTGTGTGTATTTTTTTTAAATTCTAAATTCAGCCTACTTGAAAGCAAAAATGTAACCTGTTGTCACACCACTGTTGGGCCTGATAATAGTTAACATGTATTTAATAATACAAAATTAATTATAATGGCTTCTCCCTTTATTATAGGATTGTGGTGCAGCTTCTCATTAGCAATTCTCTCAGTGACTAGTGAGATAATTTATCTATTTGATAATGTAAGATGCATAGCATGCATATCAACTATTATAACTTTAGTAGTTCATGCATTTCATTCCGGAAAATAAAGATTTTAATAATTATAACTACACTGACAAAGAGAGTGTCAAGTTATGTCTTGAAAAAATTATTATTTTGTTTCTAATTTTAAACACAGATCACCCGAGGTGCATTGCAGACGACAGCACAGCACCGAAGATGAACGCTGACCACACTACCAGCATGTCTCCCAATACATTCCGGCGCTTGCTAGCCGCCCATGGGAGGTCAAGCACCCTAGGTATGTTTGACACAACAACGCAGATCGATGCCAACAAGATAATCAAGAAGCTAATAGAGAATAAGAAGAGCTGTGAGGCTGCCGATGGTGCAGATGCTGGTGGGAAACATCCCCTCCATTTGGACAGCGACCACATAGTTGCCAAGTATTTAGTCGAGAGCACCCAGCCGCCCAGAGATGCTGTGATCAACCCGCCGCTGTCAAAGGTTCACAGCTCTGAGCCCAATCAAGTTCTCAGCAGCTACTCCTTCTACAAGCGCCCGTTCAAGGTTTACGGCAAGGAGGCTTGGGAGTTCGCCATGAGGGACCTGGGCAGTATTGACACCTTGCTCAACCGCTACGGTTATGTCAAGCCACAGCTGAGGGGGAAGCTCAATAAGACTAACAGCAATGAGGTTATCCCAAACTAACAGAAGAAATGACCCGATGATGAACCCAATTTGCCAAGTATGCACATACAACAAAAACAACAGAAACAAGGTATGCCAGACTTCACAGCTTTTAAAGATCCAAATTCTTACTATTAAAAGGAGTATAGTAAAATTGTTTGTTTATCTCCATTTGTTTTGTTTTTTTGTGTGCCAGTTTAACTTACAAATTGAATTGGATAATTTGGCAAATCATTTTCAAAAGTTTTTTTATACTGAGAGCACTTAAGTGCTAAAACTTTGAACACATCAATGACCTTAATCAGTGTTGTTAAGTCCACATTATATTACCAGCATATGATTGAAACTCATACTTCATGATGATGTATATGAAATCAGGGTGTGACGTTTCTGCTGTGGGAGTTAATAATCATCCCAATTTCAAAGTTCATCTGCAACGCTGGAAATTTTACCCCAGCCAGAACACGCCCCAAAAACAGTTAATAATCACAACTACATAAAAATAACGATGTTCAAATAAGAAAATTGTAATTTTGTTAAGTAATGCTTTTTATTTGTTCCTTATTCCCCACAACTTGAGCAGAGGAAACATTTATACACTATTATATAAATTTTAGCAATATGCTTTGAAACATACATAAAATAGCTGGAACAACTGAGTACATTAGAGTACATATGTACATAGTAAACTGAAAACAGCTAAAGAGGAGGATATATTACAGGAAGACCTAATCAGTAATTACATTGGCATGAGAGAGCTATCTTGATAAAAGCAGGTGCCATTTTTATACAAAATCTTATTTAAATATATGTTGACTTGCACATTTTCTCAAATTGAAAGTTACAAAACATAATTAAAAGGAACTGAAATGATGTTTTATTTTGTGTAAAACAATTGAGGGATTATTACACTGGACAGGACTAATAATAAATAAAAGCTTTGGAATTACTTCAACCTGAATTAATACAAGGTATCTTCAAAAACAATTGTTCTCCAGATAAGTTATACTACTGTTACTAAATTATTTGATGTGCCATGGTAACATTAACATTCCATTTTCAAATACGTTTTGTTACACATGTTAAACATTCAACATTTAAGTGTTAGCTTTTATTATCAATTTATTATAATGATTTTGATTTTTTTTTAAACTGGTTCAGTGATTGGCAATCCAACACAAGCCTTTTTAATGAGGTTTTTGTCTCTTTGAACCAATAGTTGCAGCTCCTGTTTTGCTAATTTTTCTTTGTCAAGAATTCCATAAATAAAATATTACATTATGACATTATTTATTTAAATGGCTTTTCATTCAAAGAAAAAAAGCCTACTCCTGAACTAAGTTAACAAGATTGAAAATAAACAACAAATGTCCAAAAGATAAATGACATCAATCATGAAATATGCATTACATAACTCAGTAACTGCAATGGAAAATTACCATTGCATATTATTGCACAAAATTTGGTCATCAAATATTACGCAAGTTTAAGTACCTTGCACACTGTACAGTAGCATTGGTAAATGGTTACATGACATCAACATACATCAAAAGTAAACATGATAAATAATAAATTGATAAAGATATGATAATGTTTACGTGCAGCTTTAAGCTAATCACATGTTTTCCTGAATGTTTGTAAGTTTAATTTTTGTAAACACACTTGAGGTATCAGAATGGGCCACTAATAATGCAATAAATACTGCCACTAACCATACAATTCAACACGTTTATTCAGTACTAGGCTCCAGGCGGCATACTGAAACTAATTTACACAGTCGGACCTTACTAAGTGTAACTGAAAGGGGCTGAAAAAAAATCAACTTACTGAGTTCTCGTGTTAGGGAAAATGGCGTGAAAGGCGCAGAATTTGACCTAGTAATTAATTCGATATAGGGAGGTTTTCAAGTTAGGGAAGCACAACTTAGAGAGGTCCGAATGTCTCACACAACTAAGATCATTTATATAGCACTAGTCTCCATTGACCAGACTTACTGAAATCAATAGTTTTCTTTTGACTGCCACTGCTGTTAGTCACATCTCTCAGACTCAATTCTTCTTTCTCTGCTTAGAATGTCTGAGCTTTTCATTGATAGAGCACATGATAAAACTTGTTGTCATTGGTTTTATAATATTGGGTACACAACGTTTTACAGCTCTCCTTGCTACTCGGGATCAGAACAAAATATTTTAATTGTAGACTGACAAGTGACAAATGTATATTGGTTCTGTTGTGAAAGTATACTACAGACAGCTAGGTCCTTGTAAATACAAGCTTAAGTTAAACACTGGTAGTTTTCAAAGGCTGTGCTGCAATAAATAATTTATTTTGTTTCTGCCAATTGATTATTGATTTTGATGTCACCTTTTTGAAACCAGGAGGAAAAATATCTTAAATTAATCAAGCTAACCAATAACCATCTCTACCTTCTAATTAAGTAAAAAGAAAAGTTAATCACATGTAAAAAAATATTTAAATTTTTTCAGACATTTCTCATGTACAAATTGTTATTAAAATAAATCTGCCACATAATTTGCTATCTTTTGAGTGGAAATGTACAAGTGTAGTAGCAATACATAACTGACACTGGTGGATGATATCTATGAAAAGTTACACAGTTGTGTGTTGCCATGTACAGCTGATACTCAGTGATAATGTGATTGCTAATAGTTTACACATCTATGACAACAATGCCAACCAATACGGTCCACAAGACTGAAGGCCTAGTACTGGGGATATGAGCCGTACTGCTGTCCTGGTCCTTGTGGAGGTCCTTGTATGCCTGATGACAGTCTCCTCATGGACATGACGTTTCTTTGCTGGGGCGCCTGCATGGGTGTCATGCCTGGCTGTGACATCATCTGTGAGACGGAGGGATTAAATGTTGGATAACTCTGCAACTACAAGCACAGAAGAACATCTAACTTTCGGGAAACGAATATTTTATTTAAATAGTGATATGCATCATTTGTCATTATCTCCAACAAAAGTGCAAAGGAAAAGGTGCATTAACTAAATTCAAGCTCAGGGATTAAATCTAAGACAGTTATAAAACTTATATATATTTGGATTCTTACAACAAAATGACGAATACTTGAAAGAATTTAAATATAATTGTAATACTTTTTAAGTTATTTGTACATTAGCCAAAGTGTTTACTTTTGTATTAGTCTATTGATAAAAGCTTTAATTCATTGTTTTGATCACACAATTCGTTTGTGTATCTTGTATTTTATTTAAAATATTTATCACAGTCCTTTGCTATATGACACATAAAGCTTGAAATTTTAACACTGTATTGGACTCATTATGACTGGGTCTGCTTTTTTTTAAATGGCGCTATAGTTATGTAAGGGCACTAATAGTAAAAATAAGGTTGCATTTTTTAATGGGGCCATAACATTTTGTATTTCTTATAAGATTTAATAGCTAGGTAAATAGCCATACGATACCATGAATCATTAGGCCATTTAATGCCAGCCACGTAAGAATACTATCTTATTGTTGCTAATAAAATCTAATCATTGTCTTAAGAGGTCTCGGGTCTGCTTGGCATGTCCCTGTATCTTTACGGTGACCATATTCCTTTCACTTGAACCAAGTGCTTGACTTTACAAAAAAGAATGACAAATGTAATGACCTGCTGCCGTAGCTGCATGGAGGGCCCTGGCATGTAAGACTGTTGGTGTTGTCCAGGGGCCACACTGGGGGCCATCGGAGCCTGGCTGTATGTGTTCATCCCACTTGACGCAGCTGGTGCCATGCCCCCCATTCCAGTGGACATCCTGTGTAGATAGAAAGGATGAACATTTGTATATAAGTTCTGACAAGTAACAGGTAAAGAAAATTGAGCAAGTCCTAAATATGCCAACATCACAAGTATTCTCCTCTACAAGTAACTAACAAAAAAATGAGTACCTTAAAGGTCACTACATAAAAGAAAGTGTTTATACCAAGAGAAGACAACTTACCTTTGTGGATTTGAGCCATACTGAGGGGCGGCCTGAGCAGTGCCTGGATTCTGCATGAAGCCACCTTGTGGGGGTATGCCCCCCGCCATCATACCAGCACCCTGGGGCCCGCCCTGATAGGCTGGATTAAATCCCCCAGCCATCATGCCCCCTCCCCCTGCCATAGGGTCCATCATTCGACCTTGCTGGGGGCCCATGCTGCCATAATAGTTGGCTGGAGGTTGAAGATATAACAAAAAATCACATAGTAAAGTTGCAAATAATAAAGATAAATCTATCGTCTTTTGTAGATGGACATGTGCCCTACATAGTAAAGTTAAGATAAGATTTTAACTTGAAACTAGAACAGAAATCCTTTTTGAAAGAAAAAAAAGTGAGATTCCCACAACATCCACCAAATTTTAAAAATAAACATAGATACAATGCTGATGGCAAAAACAACCAGGATTTAACTTATTCCCCCCTAATGCCAGTAAATGTATCTTTGGGGGCGCCTCTGGTTGCGTCCTAATGCATTCCATGGCATAGTGACACACTCTGCATTTTTAGTTAATATTAGCATAGACATACTGCTATCCCTAAGACTTTTGTCAATTCTGCTTGAGTTCAATATAAAATAACAGAAGTTTTTGTCTTGTTTTCCTTTCAGTCGAAGTGTCATTTAGTATGGCACATATAGATCTAGCATGTATTCACACAGGGTGGTTTTCTTTCACTGTGAACGCTCCATTATTATTAAATGTAATACATTTCTTGATGCATATTACTTATTACTGAAGTGTTTCAGAATGTTTTAAAGACAAGAAAATTATTTTTTTCAGATAGATTGAAACACTTAAGTAAGTTACTTATTTCTCTTCCTGTAAATTTAACTCTTTTTCTCCGGAATTATTTTCCACATTTTGACGGAATTATCTATTTTGAAAATTTGTAGCAGCTACCATGCCATCTTACAATTTTAATAACTTTTTTATTAGATAATGATATATTTGGTATTGAATTAAAGGGAAATGAATGATGTTTTTAGGCAACACAGATTCATGACCTTATGTACATTAAATAATATGATTTTGTTTTAACGAAAATAAAAATAAAAATTATATATTTTTTTACAAAACCTCATTCAAAGCCACTAAAATTTAGATTTCTATCTAAAATGTAATAAAGTAGTGTTTTTTAGAAACTAAATTCATTTTTACACCAAATAGAAAAAATATCACTTTTAAAAAAGCAAACAAATATAATATTAGACCTCACTATCCATGGTCACCCACACAGGAAAATTATTTTAAAAATTTATTTGTTTACAATGAACTGGAAGCTATACAATGTATTGTAACTAGAATTATTGTTTTAAATTTTTAAATTATATATAAGATTGCACTTAGTTTTAGTGAAAAGTTTAGCAACTTTCAAATTACACAATATATTGTCTATATTATTATTTGTAGTATAAATATTAACAATTCATCAAGGTATTTGAGACGTGAGCGGGACTTGATGTTCATCAACAGATGATTTGTCAACTTAGTTTTAATGACACTACAACTACTAGTATACTACTAGCACTAAGAATGACCGTATGTTTCATCGGCAATTTGAAATTAATATCTGATAAATCATTAAAAAAACTATACCTTTTTCTTGTTTATCATCATAGTATTTAAAATAATATTAGATTGATAACCAGATGAGCTAGTTGAATATCCATGTTTGGAAACAAACGTAAACCGAAAATGAAAGAAAGCCTTTCAAACGCTCCTTTAGTGGTGAAAACACGTTCAAACAAAAGATTTCGGACTTTTAGGTGAAGGGAAATCATTATAGAATACATAAAACTAATTTTAGTTAAATAGCGCTATGAAAAGAAACGAAACTATCAACTTTTAATAAATCAAGGATGGGAGCTTTGTTCCGTAGAAAATGAGTTAATATGCAGGGAAGTAGCTGGCCCTTCAGAGTGGAATGAGTCAAATAAGAATCATCTGGCATATATCAACCAATTGTGTGAAAATGATTGTTTTATTAATTAAAAAGAGTTGCATCATACTTACAACAAGATTGACAACAGTCCCTTGCCTAGTGAGGAGATTGAAGGAGGTAGGTTTTTTTGTTGTTTTATTTTACATGACCAACTTACCTTGAGGTTGACCCATGGGATGACCCATAGCTCCCTGGGTCTGGCCAGGCATGGCCCCCGAATACATGGGACCCTGGCCAGAGTCGATCATGCCCCTGCTCCTGTGCAGGATATGTTGCCTGAGGGCAGCGTTGTGGTGGGTGGCCTTGGGCATGGACATGCCAGCTGGGCCCGTGGTCATCTGACCCTGTGTGGACACAAGTGTGGCACTGAGTTAGTGCACGGCCTCAAAGGCTCTTTCATTCAACTCACTATAAAAAGGTCTTTCACTAAATGTTTTTAGGACAACATACACAGACTTTCAGAATTCTAATTGCTTAAAAAAAAATGCATCATTGAATATATCAGTAAATTTTTCTAAAAATTGTGTCAAAAGGCACATAATCATGCATTTCATAGCCAACCACTGTAGAAGTAATAAAGTGTAAAGTATTGCAATATATATAGTGAAAAATTGATAATTTTTGTAGCACAGTACCCCAAAGCGATTTCCATAACAATGGTAACACATATAATTAACACATTTAATGTAGGACGCAATAATCTTCTGTACAGAAGAAGCGTCTGTAACATAAAAGATAAGATATGCTAACTACAACATATGACATTTTGCCACACATAAGCTATGTTTATCATGTTGGCACACATAAGCTATGTTTATCATGTTAAGAAATATTTTATTTTTGTTAATTAATTTTGAAAGTAAAGTTTCAAGAGATGTGTTTTTAGTGCAATCTTGAAGGCCTAAGTAGCTGGAATACTGTAAATGTGTAATGGTAAAGAATTCCAGTGTTTGGTGGCACAAGAAGAGCAAACGCTTTAGTGCGTGTCCAAGGAACAGTGAGAATATGTGTGTATGCAGAAGAGTTTAGCTGACATGTAGGTAAGATAGACAGAGAGAAGTTCACAAAGATATACAATATCTTATTTAAATACCCAAACTTCCCCCCCACCACTTTGCTTTAACATGACTTACAGGTACAGGCATGTAGTTGACTGCCCCCCACACCACATGACTTAGAGGTACAGGCACGTAGTTGACTGCCCCCCCAACCACATGACTTAGAGGTACAGGCATGTAGTTGACTGCCCCCCAACCACATGACTTACAGGTGAAGGCATGTAGTTGACTGCCCCCCCCAAACACCACATGACTTACAGGTACAGGCATGTAGTTGACTGCCCCCC